>NC_059586.1:24446596-24494096 GCF_020424385.1 Procambarus clarkii | reverse complement strand
ATTGTTTTGAACTTTTTTGTGCGTTTGATGAATATTGTACCAGTGTAAACGCTATTTTAACTGTTATTTTTCTATTTACAGAGATGAGGACTGAACAAGGCAGATATTATATATAAGTGAATTGAAGAGCGAGCTTCTGTTAACTTCATGATAAACGACCTGTTTATTATAACTTGTTTATAACTCGTGTAAACTTAAATTAGATTAATAAATAAAAATATAAATAAATAAAAACATTTTATTAATGCCTATTGAATATATAAATTATTATGGTTGTGAACGCTGTCAATGACTGACGGACCGCTTGCAGGTAGCCTATGTTAGGTGTTAAGGGCTTCGGGACAGGTAGCCTGGGACAACTTAGCAGCTTAAGTGTTGAAGGTCATATTGAGATGTCTCGTTTGGTCTGTGTAAAACGGATCTGATGAATCGTTTTAATGTAAAGGTTGTTTAAACATTACGATGTCTGAAAATAACGCATAAAAAGCTGTAAGGAAATATGAACAAAACGATGAATGAGCGAGGTAAGGTCGGCAGGGGGCTGAGGGTAGGGGGAGGGGCTGAGGGTAGGGGGAGGGGCGGAGGGTAGGGGGAGGGGCGGAGGGTAGGGGAGGGGCGGAGGGTAGGGGGAGGGGTTCATCTGATATTATGGTGACACTAAGGTAAGATTACGGCGGTAACACCTATTTGGTGAGGTAGACTGGGCGGCGGCGTCTGGCAGGGGAGGGAGAGGGGTGCGAGATAAGGTGACGCGAAGGGTGGGAGGGGAAGGTCGGGTAATTAATGGTGTCTGATGTAGCAGGGTAAATTATTAGTTATATAGAAATATATTTGTTTGTAAGTAAGAATTCTACTTAAAAGCATACAGTCTAAAATAACTGTTTACGACCGTACAGTTTATTCTCTGTAGAGATTGGAGCGCACGTTGCCCGCTGACGTTTTATAAGATTTTCTTAACAAACTTCGATGACAGTATTCTCTGAAATTATTTTGACATTAAACGTGTGTAACAGAGCGGTAAATATATCTCTGAAAAAAATATCAGGAACCTGGAAGACCCACACCGCCCATGTTAAATTAACTGGAAAACCGAAGCCTCGAAGCCTCACACCGCCCATCCCCCCCCCACAAAAAAAAATAAGCCGTGTGGACTGTCATTCTTCCATGTTAGCATCTTCAAGTTCCCGTCTTGTTCTTAATCTCAAGGTGGGTAGAGTTCCTTAATTTGGGTATTCATGGTAGGTTGTTCTATTCTTATGTGAATTGCTTCAAGAATTTGTAATCTTCTAACATCTTGGGTTGTGTCTATTATGCAGGTATTCTTGTTCAACATTTCTCTTGTTAGAGTGATGTCATGGGCTTGTCTCATGTGAGTCCTGGCGGCACCGGATTGAAGATGGCATGTCAAACGCCTCGTCAGCTTGGTCGACGTCATACCTATGTACTTAGATTGAAGGTTACATCCTTCGTGGGGGTAAGTGTACCTGTATACAGGTGGCAGGTGTACCTGTATACAGGTGGCAGGTGTACCTGTATACAGGGGGCAGGTGTACCTGTATACAGGTGGCAGGTGTACCTGTATACAGGCGGCAGGTGTACCTGTATACAGGCGGCAGGTGTACCTGTATACAGGCGGCAGGTGTACCTGTATACAGGCGGCAGGTGTACCTGTATACAGGCGGCAGGTGTACCTGTATACAGGCGGCAGGTGTACCTGTATACAGGCGGCAGGTGTACCTGTATACAGGCGGCAGGTGTACCTGTATACAGGCGGCAGGTGTACCTGTATACAGGTGGCAGGTGTACCTGTATACAGGTGGCAGGTGTACCTGTATACAGGTGGCAGGTGTACCTGTATACAGGTGGCAGGTGTACCTGTATACAGGTGGCAGGTGTACCTGTATACAGGTGGCAGGTGTACCTGTATACAGGTGGCAGGTGTACATGCATACAGGCGGCAGGTGTACCTGTATACAGGGGGCAGGTGTACCTGTATACAGGGGGCAGGTGTACCTGTATACAGGGGGCAGGTGTACATGCATACAGGTGGCAGGTGTACCTGTATACAGGGGGCAGGTGTACCTGTATACAGGGGGGCAGGTGTACCTGTATACAGGGGGCAGGTGTACCTGTATACAGGCGGCAGGTGTACCTGTATACAGGCGGCAGGTGTACCTGTATACAGGGGGGCAGGTGTACCTGTATACAGGGGGGTAGGTGTACCTGTATACAGGGGGGTAGGTGTACCTGTATACAGGGGGCAGGTGTACATATATACAGGGGGCAGGTGTACATATATACAGGGGGCAGGTGTACATATATACAGGGGGGCAGGTGTACATATATACAGGGGGCACGTGTACATGTGTACATGAGGGCAGGTGTACAAGTTTACATGGGGGGGGCAGGTGTACATATATACAGGGGGCAGGTGTACATATATACAAGGGGCAGGTGTACATATAGACAAGGAGGCAGGTGTACATATATACAGGGGGCAGGTGTACATGTATACAGGGGAACAAGTGTACATATATACAGGGGGCAGGTGTACATGTATACAGGGGAACAAGTGTACATATATACAGGGGGCAGGTGTACATGTATACAGGGGAGCAGGTGTACATATATACAGGGTGCAGGTGTACATATATACAGGAGGGCAGGTGTACATATATACAGGGGGGTGCAGGTGTACATATATACAGGGGCGACAGGTGTTCATATATACAGGGGGCAGGTGTACATATATACAGGGGGCCAGGTGTATATATATATATATATATATATATATATGTCGTACCTAATAGCCAGAACGAACTTCTCAGCCTACTATTCAAGGCCCGATTTGCCTAATAAGCCAAGTTTTCATGAATTAATGTTTTTTCGTCTACCTAACCTACCTAACCTAACCTAACCTAGCTTTTTTTGGCTACCTAACCTAACCTTACCTATAAATATAGGTTAGGTTAGGTTAGGTAGGGTTGGTTAGGTTCGGTCATATATCTACGTTAATTTTAACTCCAATAAAAAAAAATTGACCTCATACATAGAGAAAAGGGTTGCTTTATCATTTCATACGAAAAAAATTATAGTAAATATATTAATTCAGGAAAACTTGGCTTATTAGGCAAATCGGGCCTTGAATAGTAGGCTGAGAAGTGAGTTCTGGCTACTAGGTACGACATATATATATATATATATATATATATATATATATATATATATATATATATATATATATAATATATATATATATATATATATATATATATATATATATATATATATATATATATATATAGTATATATATAGCAGTCTTTCCTGTAGATATATATATTATTAAATATGACCGAAAAAGTAAGATTAATAATTCTAACACGAATTTTCTCAATCTTTCGTACATTTCTTTTCACTGTTGGTGGTAATTCAAAAATCAATTCTCCAAAATTCATTTTTATTTCTAGTCTGACGCGACACTTGAGCGCGTTTCGTAAAACTTATTACATTTTCAAAGACTTTAGTTTAAACATACACAACTGAATAGAACTTACACATCTCCGATTTGTTTATATCATTTGAGTGAGGTGGAGTGAGGTGGTATTTAATAAGGTATTAATTTCATCAACACAAGACAGAACACGAAACAATGGGTATTGAATAGAAGTGATTGTAGAAAGCCTATTGGTCCATATTTCTTGATGCTTCTATATTGGAGCGGAGTCTTGAGGTGGGTAGAATATAGTTGTGCATTAGTGTGCTGTTGATTGCTGGTGTTGACTTCTTGATGTGTAGTGCCTCGCAAACGTCAAGCCGCCTGCTATCGCTGTATCTATCGATGATTTCTGTGTTGTTTACTAGGATTTCTCTGGCGATGGTTTGGTTGTGGGAAGAGATTATATGTTCCTTAATGGAGCCCTGTTGCTTATGCATCGTTAAACGCCTAGAAAGAGATGTTGTTGTCTTGCCAATATACTGGGTTTTTTGGAGCTTACAGTCCCCAAGAGGGCATTTGAAGGCATAGACGACGTTGGTCTCTTTTAAAGCGTTCTGTTTTGTGTCTGGAGAGTTTCTCATGAGTAGGCTGGCCGTTTTTCTGGTTTTATAGTAAATCGTCAGTTGTATCCTCTGATTTTTGTCTGTAGGGATAACGTTTCTATTAACAATATCTTTCAGGACCCTTTCCTCCGTTTTATGAGCTGTGGAAAAGAAGTTCCTGTAAAATAGTCTAATAGGGGGTATAGGTGTTGTGTTGGTTGTCTCTTCAGAGGTTGCATGGCGTTTCACTTTCCTTCTTATGATGTCTTCGACGAAACCATTGGAGAAGCCGTTGTTGACTAGGACCTGCCTTACCCTACAGAGTTCTTCGTCGACTTGCTTCCATTCTGAGCTGTGGCTGAGAGCACGGTCGACATATGCGTTAACAACACTCCTCTTGTACCTATCTGGGCAGTCGCTTTTGGCATTTAGGCACATTCCTATGTTCGTTTCCTTAGTGTAGACTGCGGTGTGGAAACCTCCGCTCTTTTCCATGACTGTTACATCTAGAAAGGGCAGCTTCCCATCCTTTTCCATCTCGTAAGTGAAACGCAGCACGGAACTCCGCTCAAATGCCTCCTTCAGCTCCTGCAGATGTCTGACATCAGGTACCTGTGTAAAAATGTCAACATACCTGCAGTATATGGCCGGTTTCAAGTTCATGTCGACTAAGACTTTTTGCTCGATGGTACGCATGTAGAAGTTTGCAAACAGGACACCTAGGGGAGAACCCATGGCGACCCCATCTACTTGCTTATACATGTGCCCATCCGGGCTCAAGAAGGGTGCCTCTTTAGTACAAGCTTGGAGTAGTTTCCTTAGGATATTTTCTGGTATGTCAAGAGGAGTACAGGCTGGATCACGATACACTCTGTCGGCTATCATCCCGATTGTCTCGTCCACTGGTACGTTGGTGAACAGCGATTCTACGTCCAACGAGGCTCTTATTCCTGTGGCCCGTGTGCCCCGCAGTAAGTCAACAAATTCCTTTCGCGACTTCAGGCTGAAGGCGCAAGGGACATAAGGAGTCAGCAGGCCGTTGAGTCGCTTCGCTAGTCTGTACGTGGGTGTGAGTATCTGGCTAATGATTGGCCGAAGTGGGTTTCCAGGCTTGTGTGTCTTGACATTTCCACACGCATATCCAGGTTTATATTCCCCAATAATCTTTGGTAGGTGGAGTCCTGATTTCTTGGCGTTCACAGTTTCGATTAATTTGTTGACCTTTGTTTTCAATTCGGCTGTAGTGTCCTTCGTTACCCTTTGGAATTTAGTTTGGTCAGAGAGTATGAGGTTCATTTTCGCCAGATATGCGCCAGAAAGATATTGTTAATAGAAACGTTATCCCTACAGACAAAAATCAGAGGATACAACTGACGATTTACTATAAAACCAGAAAAACGGCCAGCCTACTCATGAGAAACTCTCCAGACACAAAACAGAACGCTTTAAAAGAGACCAACGTCGTCTATGCCTTCAAATGCCCTCTTGGGGACTGTAAGCTCCAAAAAACCCAGTATATAGGCAAGACAACAACATCTCTTTCTAGATGTTTAACGATGCATAAGCAACAGACCTCCATTAAGGAACATATAATCTCTTCCCACAACCAAACCGTCGCCAGAGAAATCCTAGTAAACAACACATCGATAGATACAGCGATAGCAGGAGGCTTGACGTTTGCGAGGCACTACACATCAAGAAGTCAACACCAGCAATCAACAGTCAATTAATGCACAACTATATTCTACCCACCTCAAGACTCCGCTCCAATATAGAAGCATCAAGAAATATGGACCAATAGGCTTTCTACAATCACTTCTATTCAATACCCATTGTTTCGTGTTCTGTCTTGTGTTGATGAAATTAATACCTTATTAAATACCACCTCACCCCATCCACCTCACTCAAATGTAGATATAAACAAATTGGAGATGTGTAAGTTCTATTCAGTTGTGTATGTTTAAACTAAAGTCTGAAAATGTAATAAGTTTTACGAAACGCGCTCAAGTGTCGCGTCAGACTAGAAATAAAAATGAATTTTGGAGAATTGATTTTTGAATTACCACCAACAGTGAAAAGAAATATACGTAAGATTGAGAAAATTCGTGTTAGAATTATTAATCTTACTTTTTCGGTCATATTTAATAATATATGTCTACAGGAAAGACTGCTACCAAAATTTACTAATATATATATATATATATATATATATATATATATATATATATATATATATATATATATATTATATATATATATATATATATATATATATATATATATATATATATATATATATGTCGTACCTAATAGCCAGAACGCACTTCTCAGCCTACTATTCAAGGCCCGATTTGCCTAATAAGCCAAGTTATCATGAATTAATGTTTTTTCGTCTACCTAACCTACCTAACCTAACCTAACCTAGCTTTTTTTGGCTACCTAACCTAACCTTACCTATAAATATAGGTTAAGTTAGGTTAGGTAGGGTTGGTTAGGTTCGGTCATATATCTACGTTAATTTTAACTCCAATAAAAAAAAATTGACCTCATACATAGAGAAAAGGGTTGCTTTATCATTTCATAAGAAAAAAATTATAGTAAATATATTAAGTCATGAAAACTTGGCTTATTAGGCAAATCGGGCCTTGAATAGTAGGCTGAGAAGTGAGATCTGGCTACTAGGTACGACATATATATATATATATATATATATATATATATATATATATATATATATATATATATATATATATATATATATACAGTGGGCAGGTGTACATATATACAGGGGGCAGGTGTACATATATATATATATATAGGGGGCAGGTGTACATATATACAGGGGGCAGGTGTACATATATACAGGGGGCAGGTGTACATATACAGCGGGCAGGTGTACATATATACAGGGGGCAGGTGTACATATGTACAGGAGGGCAGGTGTACATATATAGAGGGGGCAGGTGTACATATATACAGAGGTACTGTAACAAATGGAGGGAAAAAAATTATAGTCGCAGTCATATATAATCCACCACCAAATGACAGAAGACCTAGACAGGAATATGATAGAAACAACATGGCCACCATTAACATAATAGAAAGAGCAGCTTCTGTTGCTAGCAGGAATGGATCTGGACTACTAATTATGGGAGACTTCAACCATGGGAAGATAGATTGGAAGAACAGAGACCCGCATGGAGGACCAGAAACATGGAGAGCTAAGCTGCTGGACGTGGCAACAAGAAACTTTCTAAGCCAGCATACCAAAGAGCCAACAAGAATGAGAGGAGAAGATGAACCAGCAATGCTTGATTTGATATTTACCCTAAATGAATGGGATATAAGGGAAGTTAAGATGGAAGCGCCCTTGGGAATGAGTGACCACAGTGTATTGAACTTTGAGTACCTGGTAGAGCTAGGACTTATCTCCCCCCAAAAAGAACTAGGAATCAAAAGGCTGGCATACCGAAAGGGGAATTATGAACAGATGAGAAGTTTCCTAAGTGAAATACCTTGGGACACAGACCTCAGAGACAAGTCTGTACAGGGTATGATGGACTATGTTACCCAAAAGTGTCAGGAGGCAGTAAACAGGTTCATCCCGGCCCAAAGGGAAAAATCCGAGAAGCAACAAAAGAATCCATGGTATAATAGGGCATGTATGGAAGCGAAGAAACTGAACAAGAAGGCGTGGAGGAACTTCCGGAATAACAGAACACCAGAAAGCAGGGAGAGATACCAGAGAACCAGGAATGAGTACGTCAGGGTGAGAAGAGAAGCAGAGAAAATTTTTGAAAATGATATAGCAAACAAAGCCAAGACCGAACCAAAGCTACTCCACAGTCACATCAGAAGGAAAACAACAGTGAAAGAACAGGTATTGAAACTTAGAACAGGCGAGGACAGGTATACAGAGAATGACAGAGAGGTGTGTGAGGAACTCAACAAGAGGTTCCAGGAGGTCTTCACAATAGAACAGGGTGAGGTCACTGTGCTAGGAGAAAGGGAGGTAAACCAGGCGGCCTTGGAGGAGTTCGAAATTACGAGAGAGGAGGTCAAGAGACACCTGCTGGATCTGGATGTTAGAAAGGCGGTTGGTCCAGATGGGATCTCACCATGGGTACTGAAAGAGTGTGCAGAGGCACTTTGCTTGCCACTCTCCATAGTGTATAGTAAATCACTAGAGACGGGAGACCTACCAGAAATATGGAAGACGGCGAATGTGGTCCCAATATACAAAAAGGGCGACAGACAAGAGGCACTGAACTACAGGCCAGTGTCCTTGACTTGTATACCATGCAAGGTGATGGAGAAGATCGTGAGAAAAAACCTGGTAACACATCTGGAGAGAAGGGACTTCGTGACAAATCGCCAACATGGATTCAGGGAGGGTAAATCTTGCCTTACAGGCTTGATAGAATTCTACGATCAGGTGACACAGATTAAGCAAGAAAGAGAGGGCTGGGCGGACTGCATTTTCTTGGATTGTCGGAAAGCCTTTGACACAGTACCGCATAAGAGGCTGGTACATAAGCTGGAGAGACAGGCAGGTGTAGCTGGTAAGGTGCTCCAGTGGATAAGGGAGTATCTAAGCAATAGGAAGCAGAGAGTTACGGTGAGGGGTGAGACCTCCGATTGGCGTGAAGTCACCAGTGGAGTCCCACAGGGCTCTGTACTCGGTCCTATCTTGTTTCTGATATATGTAAATGATCTCCCGGAGGGTATCGATTCATTTCTCTCAATGTTTGCGGACGATGCTAAAATTATGAGAAGGATTAAAACAGAAGAGGACTGTTTGAGGCTTCAAGAAGACCTAGACAAGCTGAAGGAATGGTCGAACAAATGGTTGTTAGAGTTTAACCCAACCAAATGTAATGTAATGAAGATAGGTGTAGGGAGCAGGAGGCCAGATACAAGGTATCATCTGGGAGAGGAAATTCTTCAGGAGTCAGAGAAGGAAAAAGACTTGGGGGTTGATATCACGCCAGACCTGTCTCCTGCAGCACATATCAAGCGGATAACATCAGCGGCATATGCCAGGCTGGCCAACATACGAACGGCATTCAGAAACTTGTGTAAAGAATCATTCAGAACTTTGTATACCACATATGTCAGGCCAATCCTGGAGTATGCAGCCCCAGCATGGAGTCCATATCTAGTCAAGGATAAGACTAAACTGGAAAAGGTTCAAAGGTTTGCCACCAGACTAGTACCCGAGCTGAGAGGTATGAGCTACGAGGAGAGACTACGGGAATTAAACCTCACTTCGCTGGAAGACAGAAGAGTTAGGGGGGACATGATCACCACATTCAAGATTCTGAAGGGGATTGATAGGGTAGATAAAGACAGTCTATTTAACACAAGGGGAACACGCACAAGGGGACACAGGTGGAAACTGAGTGCCCAAATGAGCCACAGAGATATTAGAAAGAACTTTTTTAGTGTCAGAGTGGTTGACAAATGGAATGCATTAGGGGGTGATGTGGTGGAGGCTGACTCCATACACAGTTTCAAGTGTAGATATGACAGAGCCCGATAGGCTCAGGAATCTGTACACCTGTTGATTGACGGTTGAGAGGCGGGACCAAAGAGCCAGAGCTCAACCCCCGCAAACACAACTAGGTGAGTACAACTAGGTGAGTACAGGGTACTCATAAAATATGCAGGACAAGTCAACAAACAAAATAACATGAATAATCACTGGCAAATGAAAAGTTACGCTAAGACAAGTAAGTTACAGTGATAGCAAAATAAAATATGTAATGGGTTTTGGAATACTGGCTTCAAGCTGCCACCTCCCTTAGTACACGAAAGCCAAGGCTTAGTCTACCAGCGAGAGATGTCAACTGCATGGAGCACAAAGATATTCTGACGAGACTGGTGCGCTGCAGCCCAGACGTCGACTTGTGGTGGTAGCGGAGGGCAGGTGCGACGAGACACCAGCCAATCAGCAACAGGCAGGCAGAGGATGAGCAGTTTGCTGGTTACGGCGGTGGCCAGGTGTTGGGGTGTGCTGGGTACGATTTGCTCTCTGGGCAAAACGTTTGGCGATACTGGTGGACGTATCTTCTATATAGTATCTTGTACTTTGATGTAATGATGTAGGGAAGAGCAGGCTCAATCTCTCTTGAAAGAGATTATCGTCACAATGTATACAGGGGGGCAGGTGTACATGTATACAGGGGGACAGGTGTACATGTATACAGGAGGGACAGGTGTACATGTATACAGGGGGGGACAGGTGTACATGTATACAGGGGGGGCAGGTGTACATGTATACAGGGGACAGGTGTACATGTATACAGGGGAGACAGGTGTACATGTATACAGGGTGGGCAGGTGTACATGTATACAGGGGGGGCAGGTGAACATGTATACAGGGGGGACAGGTGTACATGTATACAGGGGGGGACAGGTGTACATGTATACAGGGGGGGCAGGTGTACATGTATACAGGGGGGACAGGTGTACATGTATACAGGGGGGGCAGGTGTACATGTATACAGGGGGGACAGGTGTACATGTTGTGACGGTAAAGCGTTGGTGTTCGGCTGTTTCAAAAGCTGGGGGCAGGGCCTCGTCACATCACAAAAGAAAAAGAGAAAAGTTTGTCTTTTCGTCTGTGGTAAGGTAATGGGAAGACACACAAAACACAAGTATATAAACAATGAAATTTTAATTACTCTAGAAAACAAGACATGAATAAAGGTACTCATAAAATATGCAGGACAAGTCAACAAACAAAATAACATGAATAATCACTGGCAAATGAAAAGTTACGCTAAGACAAGTAAGTTACAGTGATAGCAAAATAAAATATGTAATGGGTTTTGGAATACTGGCTTCAAGCTGCCACCTCCCTTAGTACACGAAAGCCAAGGCTTAGTCTACCAGCGAGAGATGTCAACTGCATGGAGCACAAAGATATTCTGACGAGACTGGTGCGCTGCAGCCCAGACGTCGACTTGTGGTGGTAGCGGAGGGCAGGTGCGACGAGACACCAGCCAATCAGCAACAGGCAGGCAGAGGATGAGCAGTTTGCTGGTTACGGCGGTGGCCAGGTGTTGGGGTGTGCTGGGTACGATTTGCTCTCTGGGCAAAACGTTTGGCGATACTGGTGGACGTATCTTCTATATAGTATCTTGTACTTTGATGTAATGATGTAGGGAAGAGCAGGCTCAATCTCTCTTGAAAGAGATTATCGTCACAATGTATACAGGGGGGCAGGTGTACATGTATACAGGGGGACAGGTGTACATGTATACAGGAGGGACAGGTGTACATGTATACAGGGGGGGACAGGTGTACATGTATACAGGGGGGGCAGGTGTACATGTATACAGGGGGACAGGTGTACATGTATACAGGGGAGACAGGTGTACATGTATACAGGGTGGGCAGGTGTACATGTATACAGGGGGGGCAGGTGAACATGTATACAGGGGGGACAGGTGTACATGTATACAGGGGGGGGACAGGTGTACATGTATACAGGGGGGGGCAGGTGTACATGTATACAGGGGGGACAGGTGTACATGTATACAGGGGGGGGACATGTGTACATGTATACAGGGGGAGGCAGGCAGGTGTACATGCCTGTTATTGTTGCCACATACAGCAACACCGCCACGCTCCACCAGTGTTGCCACAGAGCCACAACCAGTTGTTGACACATACAGCAACACCGCCACGCTCCACCAGTGTTGCCACAGAGCCACAACCAGTTGTTGACACATACAGCAACACCGCCACGCTCCACCAGTGTTGCCACAGAGCCATAACCAGTTGTTGCCACATACAGCAACACCGCCACGCTCCACCAGTGTTGCCACAGAGCCACAACCAGTTGTTGCCACATACAGCAACACCTCCACGCTCCACCAGTGTTGCCACAGAGCCACAACCAGTTGTTGCCACATACAGCAACACCGCCTCGCTCCACCAGTGTTGCCACAGAGCCACAACCAGTTGTTGCCACATACAGCAACACCACCACGCTCCACCAGTGTTGCCACAAACAGAGCCACAAAACTCCTTCACCAGAATTTCCAACCACAATAAACACCTCCATCACTGGCGTTACTACACAAGCCTGGAAATCCCAACACGATCATCAGTATTGCCATAAAAGAGTAACATCCCCATTTACAGCATTTGTTGCTGACAAACATAATCCCTTAAGCGGTAGAAAGACATATGTGAGCTCTGCCTAGCTGACAATATATATACATACCTCTGTCTCTGTCTCTCACACACACAAACACACACACACACACACACACACACACACACACACACACACACACACACACACACACACACACACACACACACACACACACACACACACACACACACACACACATACACACACATACACACACACACACACACACACACACACACACACAAGGGGGCCTCGTAGCCTGGTGGATAGCGCGCAGGACTCGTAATTCTGTGGCGCGGGTTCGATTCCCGCACGAGGCAGAAACAAATGGGCAAAGTTTCTTTCACCCTAAGTGCCCCTGTTATCTAGCAGTAAATAGGTACCTGGGAGTTAGTCAGCTGTAACGGGCTGCTTCCTGGGGTGTGTGTGTGTGGTGTGAAAAAAAAAAAAAAAAAAAAAAAAGTAGTTAGTAAACAGTTGATTGACAGTTGAGAGGCGGGCCGAAAGAGCAAAGCTCAACCCCCGCAAAAACACAACTAGTAAACACACACACACACACACACACCCGACACCCCCCCGGATCCTCCCGGACATCCCCCGGATCCCCCCGCCCCAGTCATCCCCCAGACCCCCCCCCAGACCCCCCCAGACCCCCAGAGAAAGGGAGAACTCTGGTACAAGAGTTTCCATGAAGAATCTCAAGGTTTGGTACACCAATGCTGATGGGGTATCTAATAAAGCAGAAGAGATAAAAGAAAGAGTGAAGCAGATCCTGACATAGTTGCAATTGTGGAAACTAAAATTAATGACATGATCTCAGATGCAATCTTTCCTGAAGGGTACCAGGTGATACGAAAAGAGAGGACACAGAGACAGGGAGGGGGAGTAGCACTCCTAATAAAGCGGAAATGGAAGTTTGAAGACCTGGGAAATCGAGTTACCAATGAGTGCACAAGCTTCATACATGGAACTCTGACACTAGATAGCAGGAAGATTGTGATCTTGGTAATCTACAATCCCCCACCAAACAGTAGAAGACCCAGGCAGGAGTATGATGACAACAACAAAGCATGTATAGATGAACTGCAGAAGGCAGCAACACTAGACCACAGAATGAGAGCGAAGCTGCTGATCATGGGGGACCTAAATCATGGAGAGATAAAGTGGGAATCAAGGAATCCCCATGGAGGGGACGAAACGTGGGGAGCAAAATTAGTAGATGTTATAGACAGGAATTTCCTGACACAACATGTGAAGGAAGACACAAGGGAAAGAGGAGGAGATGCACCGAGCCTATTAGACCTGATTTTCACCCAGAACGTAGAAGATATCGAGAATTTAGAGCATGAAATACCTCTAGGGGCCAGTGACCATTGTGTCCTAGTCTTTGACTACATGATGGAATTCAAACTTATGACCATGGGACATGAGATCTGGGAAAGGAGAGCTGACTACAGGAAAGGGGACTATATGAGGATAAGGGACTATCTGGGTGAAGTGCAGTGGGAGGAAGAAATTATAGGAAAAACAGTCCAAGATATGATGGACCTAGTCATACAGAAATGCCAGGAGGCCGAAGAGAGATTTATACCAACGGTAAAGGGAAAAAATAAGAAGGAATATAATAACCCATGGTTTAATAGACAGTGTCAGGAAGCAAAAATGGCCAGCAGGCGGGAGTGGAGGAAGTACAGAAGACAAAGAACAGAGGACAACAGAAGCAGATACAACAGAGCTAGGAACGATTACATTAACATAAGACGAACATCGGAAAGGGACTATGAGAACGATATTGCAATCAAAGCGAAAAAACAACCTAAGTTACTACACAGTCATATAAGAAGAAAAATGTCGGTGAACGACCAAGTGACAAGACTAAGGAAGACAGAGGGGGCATATACTGAAAGTGACAAGGAAATCTGCGAGGCACTGAATGCCAGTTTCCATGGAGTGTTCACTACAGAGCCTGAGCAGCTCCCTTTGCTGGAAGGGGTTACCCTAGATGAAAGACTATTAGATATAGAGGTGACAGCAGAGGAGGTAATGAAACAGTTGACAACTCTAGATGCAACTAAAGCAGTTGGACCAGACAAAGTATCACCGTGGATACTAAAAGAAGCAGCACAGGCCCTCAGCGTGCCTCTGGCAATTATCTTTAATGAGTCACTTATGTCAGGAGAATTGCCCAGTTGCTGGAAGAAGGCAAATGTCGTGCCGATCTTCAAGAAAGGTGATAGGGAGGAGGCACTTAACTATAGACCTGTATCACTGACAAGCATCCCCTGTAAAATACTGGAAAGAATAATTAGGCTACGACTGGTTGCACACCTGGAGAACATTAGGTTTGTGAACAAACATCAACATGGGTTCTGGACAGGGAAATCGTGCCTAACAAACCTTCTGGAATTCTATGATAAAATAACGAGGATAAGACAGGACAGAGTTGGTTGGGCAGACTGCATATTTCTGGACTGCCAAAAAGCCTTTGATACAGTACCGCACATGAGACTGCTGTTCAAGCTCGAGAGGCAGGCGGGGGTGGGGGGAAAGGTCCTAGCATGGATAAGGAACTACCTAACAGGAAGGAGCCAAAGAGTTACGGTAAGGGGCGAGAAGTCGGACTGGCGAACAGTAACAAGTGAAGTACCACAAGGATCGGTGCTGGGACCAATTCTATTTCTTGTATATGTTAACGACATGTTTACAGACGTAGAGTCCTACATGTCGATGTTTGCGGATGACGCAAAGTTGATGAGAAGAGTTGTGACAGATGAGGATTGCAGGATCCTCCAAGAGGACCTGAACAGGTTGCAGAGATGGTCAGAGAAATGGCTACTGGAATTCAACACGAGCAAATGTAAAGTTATGGAAATGGGACTAGGAGATAGGAGACCAAAGGGACAGTACACAATGAAGGGGAACAGCCTACCTGTAACGATGCGTGAAAGAGACCTGGGGGTGGATGTAACACCTAATCTATCTCCTGAGGCACATATAAATAGGATAACGACAGCAGCGTACTCTACACTGGCAAAAGTTAGAACATCATTCAGAAACCAAAGTAAGGAGGCATTTAGGGCGCTTTACACTGCCTACGTAAGGCCAGTCTTA
Source organism: Procambarus clarkii (assembly GCF_020424385.1). Classification (NCBI taxonomy): domain Eukaryota; kingdom Metazoa; phylum Arthropoda; class Malacostraca; order Decapoda; family Cambaridae; genus Procambarus; species Procambarus clarkii. Next base: position 24,478,776 of record NC_059586.1, on the reverse strand, counting down.
GAGTATGCCGCCTCATCATGGAGTCCCCATCAGAAGAAGCATATAATGAAACTGGAAAAGGTTCAGAGGTTTGCAACGAGACTCGTCCCAGAGCTACGAGGGATGGGGTATGAGGAGCGACTGAGGGAACTGTGCCTTACGAAACTAGAAAGAAGAAGGGAGAGGGGGGACATGATAGGAACGTATAAGATACTCAGAGGGATTGACAGGGTAGACATAGACGAAATGTTCACACGGAATAGTAACAGAACGAGGGGACATGGATGGAAGCTTGAAACTCAGATGAGTCACAGAGATGTTAGGAAGTTTTCTTTTAGCGTGAGAGTAGTGGGGAAATGGAATGCACTTCAGGAACAGGTTGTGGAAGCAAATACTATTCATAATTTTAAAACCAGGTATGATAGGGAAATGGGACAGGAGTCATTGCTGTAAACAACCGATGCTCGAAAGGCGGGATCCAAGAGTCAATGCTCGATCCTGCAGACACAACTAGGTGAGTACAACTAGGTGAGTACACACACACACACAAATAAGGCAACAAAAATAAGGCAAGAAAGAGAAGGGTGGGCAGACTGCATATTTTTGGAGTGTCAGAAAGCCTTTGATACAGTACCACACAAGAGGCTAGTGCGAAAGTCTGAGACGCAGGCTGGAGTGAAAGGGAAGGTACTCCGGTGGATAGAGGAGTACCTAAGCAACAGGAGACAACGAGTCTGCGTGAGGGGTGAGGTCTCAGATTGGCGAGACGTTACAAGTGGAGTCCCGCAGGGGTCAGTCCTTGGACCTATACTGTTTCTGATATATGTAAATGATCTCCCAGAGGGTATAGATTCGTTACTCTCAATGTTTGCCGACGATGCAAAAATTATGAGGAGGATTGAAACAGAGGATGATAATAGGAGGCTACAAGATGACCTGGATAGACTGAGTGAATGGTCCAACAAATGGCTGTTGAAGTTCAACCCGAGTAAATGCAAAGTAATGAAACTAGTGGAAACAGAGGCCAGACACAGGATACAGAATAGGAGATGAAGTACTTAATGAAACAGACAGAGAGAAAGATCTAGGAATTGATATCACACCAAACCTGTCTCCTGAAGCCCACATAAAGAGAATAACGTCTGCGGCATATGCGAGGCTGGCTAACATCAGAACGGCGTTCAGGAACCTGTGTAAGGAATCATTCAGAATCTTGTACACAACATAAGTAAGACCAATCCTGGAGTATGCGGCCCCAGCATGGAGCCCGTACCTTGTCAAGCACAAGACGAAGCTGGAAAAAGTCCAAAGGTATGCTACTAGACTAGTCCCAGAACTAAGAGGCATGAGTTATGAGGAAAGGCTGCGGGAAATGCACCTTACGACACTGGAAGACAGAAGAGTAAGGGGGGACATGATCACAATCTACAAAATCCTCAGGGGAATCGACCGGGTAAGCAAGGATGAATTATTCAACACTGGAGGGACGCGAACAAGGGGACACAGGTGGAAGCTGAGTACCCAAATGAGCCACAGAGACATTAGAAAGAACTTTTTCAGTGTCAGAGTAGTTAGTAAATGGAATGCACTAGGAAGTGATGTGGTGGAGGCTGACTCCATACACAGTTTCAAATGTAGATATGATAGAGCCCAGTAGGCTCAGGAATCTGTACTCCAGTTGATTGGCGGTTGAGAGGCGGGACCAAAGAGCCAGAGCTCAACCCCCGCAAGCACAATTAGGTGAGTACAATTAGGTGAATACACACACACACACACCTATGCCCTCCCTTCTCCCCAATCCCCAAGCCCTCCATTCTGCCCCACCCCCATGAACCTTGTCAGGGAACCCACAAGGATGAGAGGAAACGATGAACCAGGGAGACTCGACCTCGTCTTCAGTGGGCATATTATTGTAAAATTAAAAGTGGTTCAATTTGCTTATAAATGTATTTATGAAATGGTTATAGAAAGGGCTGCAGCTGGTCCAAGTTTCACCATCACACCCTAAACAGAAAAGGAGAAAAAAAATACACAACGAATTATGCAACGAATTTTCAAATAGTTTCAGGGAACACATGTGTCAACTAAAATCATTTCTATAACACTCAGATATTAGATTTAGCACATAATAAAGGAGTCTAGTGATCAGTTTTATCAAAAAAGTGTTTAGTGCAATAATATAATTATTCAAAGTTATCCTTCTAAAAAATATGCAATATATGATATTTATAAATTCTTATAAAATCAACAAATAGACTTTGGACTAAAATGTCTACGCCATGTTGTAGAAGCACAAACGCTACATATAAGGTGTAATTTGCATGTAAATTGATTAATAAATGAAAGCTCTGAAGTACTTTGAAGGTGTAAATTACTTTCCAGAGTAAAATAAAGATCCAAGTTCGGCCACCTGTAGCTGAGCTTGACTTCCACAGATTTCGTTCATAATTGGCACCCTTGCAGATAGGCATCCATTGAGCAAGATGTGCAAGTTTCATGCAAATCCCTTGATAACAAACGATAAAAAAAATTGGCCAAAAAAAAAAAAAAAAAAAAAGAAAAAAAAAAAAATTGTTACATATAAATATATTGCACATACATATTACAATTATTACAAGAGTTTGTGCTTCTACAGCACATAGTAGACATTTTAGTTGACACATGTGTTCCCTGAGATTATTTGAGAATGTTGAACATTCGTTGCATAATACGTTGTGTATTTTTTTTCTCCTTTTCTGTTTAGGGTGTGATGGTGAAACTTGGACCAGTTGCAGCCCTTTCTATAACCATTTCATAAATAAATTTATAAGCAAATTGAACAACTTTTAATTTATAACGATTTATAATGATATGCCCCATTCAATCTGAACGACACCGACATAGGGGAAATCGGTTTTGAGACCCCAGTAGGAATGAGCGACCACAGTGTACAGGTGTTTGAATATCTGGTTGAAGAAGGGTTATTGAACTCGAGGAGGGGTACTGAAAACAAAAGTATGGCTTTCCGAAGTGGAAACTATGAGGAGATAAGAAAATTCCTAACAGATATAACATGGGATACAGAGCTCAGGGGAAAGACGGCCCAAGACATGATCTTGAGATGATTTCGGGGCTTTTTAGTGTCCCCGCGGCCCGGGCCTCGACCAGGCCTCCACCCCCAGGAAGCAGCCCGTGACAGTTGACTAACACCCAGATACCTATTTTACTGCTACGTAACAGGGGCATAGGGTGAAAGAAACTCTGCCCATTGTTTCTCGCCGGCGCCTGGGATCGAACGCATGACCACAGGATCACAAGTTCAGTGTGCTGTCCGCTCGGCCGACCAGCTCCCACATCATGATGAACTACATCACGCAGAAGTGTAAGGAGGACGCAGACAAGTTTGTCCTAGTCTAAAAGGAAAACAATGAAATGTAGATGAGAAACCCATGGTTTAATCAGAGATGTAGGCTAGCTAAGCAGCAAAGTAAAAGTGCATTGAGAAACTATAGGAATAACAGGACACGTGAGAGCAGAGAAAGATACCAGAGTGCCAGGAATGAATATGTCAGGTTGAGAAGAGAGGCAAAAAGACAATACGAAAATGACATTACAAGCAAGGCAAAGACTCAACCTAAATTGCTGCACAGCCACATCAGGAGAAAAACAACAGTAAAGGAACAGGTAATGAAATTAAGGATAGGATATTTCAGTGATACAGGAACTAAACACAGTCAGATACCTTATAAAGTGTGTCTCAACATATTAAACAATATATACCATAGTGATTGCCATCCGACCGTTTGTGTTCAAGAAAAAATAAGTGAAATTCGTGTGTAGTCAACGCCTGCCCACATGGTGCCAGGAGTCCTTAGGCAATAGTTGCCAAGTCGTCAAAAAAAATCACATCCCTCGCTATTGAAACATCAAGAAATCAGTGCCCATAGTGCTTATCTCTCTATGCAAACCCTGTGTCAATTATAAAAAAAATAAGATAACATACCTTAATATCAAGTGAACAAATTATACACAAAATAAGTCCGTCGTGTGTGTTTAAACAAGGGCCATTTGGAGGTAGGCCCACCCCGAGTACCCACTGTGTGTGTGTGTTCTTCCAAATAGTGTAACGTACCCAGGTTACTAGTCTAACAAGTGAACAAAACAAATTAAGAGTGCGACACGTGGTAGCATCACTGCCCGTCCTCTAGGTCTGTCTAGTAAATACCCACGGTAAACACCCACGATAAACACCACCACCACTGAACAGAAGTGTTCAACAAAAATGTCTTTGATAAAAACGTGCATAGAATACGACATGAAGGTAGATTACCAGCAGAGCTTTCAATGCCAACTCTGTTCAGCAGCCATACACAAAAAATGTGCAAACATGACTAATAATCCAAGGAGAAATGGTCCCAGTGACCACTCTGTGTACTGACTCTGCAAAAAGGATGATGTAACTTTCTTGAATATGATCGTAATCCTGGATAAAACTTCTGCTGTAAACAGAGAATAACTAATATATCCCTGCATAGCAATTTCTAATGTCTTCAAACAAACTGTTCATGACACCAAGGTACAACCAGACGCGGTGCAGAGCTCGGTGGCATCGGCACCGGAGCAGAGCGCGGAGTTGGGGACGCCTGAGCAGAGCAGAGTCGGGGACAACGGAGCAGAGCGAGGTGTCGATGGTGCCGGAGCAGAGTACGGTCCCTGGCAAAGGGAAACAAACAAAACAAGGACTCAAAATCTGTTGGTATTTCAAATGGGGGTACCTGTAAACATGGGATATCGGGAAGAACATATGGAACATGTAAGTACGATTACCCTAGAAAGTGCAGAATCTTCCTCCGTACAGGTAAATGTACCAAAAGCTGTGAATTATTTCACCCAGAAATTTTCAAAAACTCTTTAGACAGGAAACGGGCTTCAATGCTGAATGTCCAGCTTTTCATATAAGAGGTACCAGGCGAATAAAACCGACAGACCGCCACTATGAAAACAGCATCAACTCCATCGATCGGGATGATTTCTTAGCAAGAGAAAGAGGAGAAGAATGGCTAAAAATGCCCAGACTCTACCATCATCTCGGTCAAATGCTAGAGAGGACGCAAAAACAGTGGCCTCCCTACCAGAGCCTCAGATATTAACACCAAGTAAAGCATCCAGCACTTCCACAAACACCATAACATCATTTATATATATGCCAACATCCAGGGTATAAAAACACGCAAATCCAACAAAGTTCATTTTATATATGGTCTCCTTCATGAGGCAAATGCAGTGTTTGCAGCCCTAACAGAAACTCACACAAAGGACTACCTTGATGGTAAAATATGGATCTCAGAGTACAATCTTTTCAGATGTGATAGGAAACACCGGCTACAGGGTGTTTCAGCCTCTACATCAAAGACACACTCATCTGTACTGAACTGCTAAACACCTCAAATGATATGGTGGAAGTGCTGATAATCAAAATAGAAATCCTAAATGTAGTTATTGTCCTTGTATATAAGTCACCGGAGGCAAACCCTCAGCAGTTGAAAGACCAACTAATGAAATAGAACACTGCTTGGAAAACTTCACATATCCAGCCCCGAATATCATCCTGCTTGGGGACTTCAACCAACGGCATCGGAAATGGAAGCACCTGGCTAATACAGTAATATCAGAAAGAATACCAGGAATATGCCTAAATGAAGAGATACATGCAAATGACCTGCTACAGATGTGCGACAGGTTTGCCTTAAACCAGCAAATAGTAGAACCAACTAGGAAGGAGAACACGCTGGACCTCATTTTCACTAATAATGATGAATTTATCAGGAACATAATGATTACAAATACCTGTTACTCAGATCACAACTTAACTGAAGTTCTGACAACCATGGGGAATAGACCTTCAAAACCAGTCCCGATTCCTGGTGGAGGAGATTTCGGCAAATTCAACTTCAATAATAAACAGATAAACTGGGAGCAAATAAACCAGGTCTTCACAGAAATAAACTGGGAAGAACAGCTAGAAAATGCAAACCTGAACCAGTGCCTGGCAAAAATAAGCTCAGTAGCTCTAGGAATATGTTCAAACTGCATAGCCCAAAGAAAAAAGAGGAAGAGATGCAGATTGGAACGGGAACGTCGTTCCCTCTATAGGCAAAGGAAACGAATCCCGGAACAACTTGAGAATTGCACCCTATCTCAAGAACGGTGAAGAAGGTTAGGTAGAGAAATAGAAACAATTGAACTCAAGCTACAAGAATCATACAAACCCCAAGAGAGGCACAGAGAGAAAAAGGCCATCAGTGAAATAGAAAGAAATCCGAAATATTTTTTCTCTTATGCAAGATCAAGATCAAAAACCACATCTAGTATCGGACCCCTGCGAAAGGGAGATGGAACTTTCACCAATGACAACAAAGAGATGAGCGAGTTACTGAGGAAGCAGTACGACTCTGTTTTCAGCGAGCTACTAAACACACTAAAGATTGATAACCCAAAGGAATTTTTCATGGACATGATACCAACATCAAATCATATATCAGACGTCACCCTATCCCCACTGGATTTTGAAGAAGCCATAAACAGTATGCCTATGCACTCTGCACCAGGCCCGGATTCTTGGAACTCCATATTCATCAAGAACTGTAAAAAACCACTATCGCAGGCCCTCCACATTCTGTGGAGACAAAGCCTAGATTCTGGCATTATCCCTGACATACTAAAAACAGCAGAGATAGCCCCACTCCATAAAGGAGGAAATAAGGCAGAGACAAAAAATTACAGACCGATAGCACTAACATCGCACATCATAAAAATTTCTGAGAGAGTGCTAAGAAGTAAGATCACAAAATACATGGAATCACAGCATCTCCATGGACATCTCCTGGACAACATGGTTTCTGAACAGGGCGCTCTTGCCTGTCGCAGTTGCTGGACCACTATGACATGGCATTAGATGCCATGGAAGACAAACAAAATGCTGATGTACTTTACACAGATTTTGCAAAAGCCTTTGATAAATGTGACCATGGTGTTATTGCACATAAAATGCGTTCAAAAGGAATTACAGGAAAAATAGGCAGATGGATCTACAATTTCCTAACTAACAGAACCTAATGTATAATAGTTAACAAAATAAAATCCAACCCATCAACCGTGAAGAGCTCAGTCCCCCAGGGTACTGTGCTTGCTCCAGTACTTTTTCACATCCTCATATCAGACATAGACAAGGACACAACCTATAGTACTGTATCATCCTTTGCAGATGACACTAGGATCTTCATGAGAGTAGGCAACATAGAGGACACGGCAAACCTCCAATCAGATGTAGATCAGGTCTTTCTATGGGCTACAGAAAATAATATGGTGTTTAACAAAGATAAGTTCCAGCTCATGCGTTACGGAAAAAATGAAAATATAAAAACGGAAACCACGAATAAAACTCAGGCAAATCATAACATAGAACGAAAAGGCAATGTAAAGGATCTGGGTGTACTCGTGTCGGAAGACCTTACCTTTAAAGAACACAATAAAGTAGCCGTCACAACTGCAAGAAAAATAACAGGTTGGATAACAAGAACTTTTCACACTAGAGATGCTATACCGATGATGATAGTTTTCAAAACGCTTGTGCTCTCTAGAGTGGAGTACTGCTGCACAATTACAGCCCATTTCAAAGCTGGAGAAATTGCTGACCTGGAGAGCGTGCAGAGATCCTTTACTGCTAGAATTCACTCAGTAAAACATCTAAACTACTGGGACCGACTAAAGAGTTTAAATCTGTATTCGCTTGAGCACAGGCAGGAGAGATACATAATAATCTATACGTGGAAAATAATAGAGGGGCTGGTCCCAAACCTGAACACAGAAATAACATCACATGAGACCAGAAGGCATGGCAGAATGTGCAGAATACTCCCGTTGAAAAGCAGAAGTGCAACAGGTACTCTGAGTGAGAACTCTATCAACATCAGAGGCCCGAGACTGTTCAACACGCTTCCACTACACATAAGGGACATAACTGGCTGACCCCTCACAGTGTTCAAGAGAGAACTTTACAAACACCTCCAAAGGAAACCTTATCAACCAGGCTGTAACACATACGTCAGGCTGCGAGCAGCCGCGTCCAACAGCCTGGTTGATCAGTCCAGCAACCAGGAGGCCTGGTCGACGACCGGGCCGCAGGGACGCTAAGCCCAGGAAGCACCTCAGGGGTAACCTCAAGGTAAGGTAGGGGCAGACGGATTCACTACAAACGACAAAGAAGTGTGCGAGGGACTGAATAAGAAATTCCAGGAGGTTTTCACTTTGGAGGAATGAGAAATTCCAGAGCTAAGAGGGAATAGTTAACCAGGAACCACTAGAAGAGTTTGAGATTACCAGTGGGGAAGTAAGAAAGCTCTTACTAGAGTTGGATGTGACAAAGGCTATAGGCCCAGATGGAATCCTCCATTGGTAGTATCTCTAAAGGTAGGAGCAGAAGCACTGTGCCTGCCACTCTCCATAGTGTATAACAAATCACTGGCAACAGGGGAACTGCCAGGAATTTGCAAAGTGGCTAATGTAGTCCCGATATACAAAAGGGGGTTAGACAGGAGGCGCTGAACTACAGGCCAGTGTCCCTAACTTGCATACTATGCAAGCTGATGGAGATGATTGTAAGAAAAAAAACTAGTGGAACATCTGGAGCAAAAGAATTTTGTAACACAGCATCAACATGGGTTCAGGGATGGCAAGTCCTGCCTCACAGGGTTAATTGAATTCTATGACCAGGCAACAAAAATCAGGTAAGAAAGAGAGGGGTGGGCAGACTGCATATTTCTGAATTGCCAGAAAGCCTTTGACACGAATTCTATTAAACCTGTAAGGCATGATTGTAAGAATTCTATTAAGCCTGTAAGGCATGATTTACTGTCCCTGAACTCATGTAATGGGTTGTCACGAAGTCCCTTCTCTCCAAATGTGTTACTAGGTTTTTTCTCACAATCTTCTCCATCACCTTGCATGGTATACAAGTTAAGGACACTGGCCTGTAGTTCAGTGCCTCTTGTCTGTCATCCATTTGTACACTGTGAATACATTAGCCGTCTTCCATACTTCTGGTAGGTCTCCCGTTTCCAGTGACCTACTATACACTATGGAGAGTGGGAAGCAAAGCGTTCTTGCACACTCTTTCAATACCCACGGTGAGATTCCGTCCGGGACAACAGCTTTTCTCATGTCCAGCTCCAACAGGTGCCTCTTGGCCTCATCTCTTGTAATTTCGAACCCTTGCAAGGCCGCCTGATTTACTGCCACCTTTTCTAGCGCAGTTACCTCTTCTTGTTCTATTGTGAAGACTCCCTGGAACCTCTTGTTTAGGTTCTAGGAGGTTCTTGTATGTGAACTTCTTCACACACCTCTTTGTCGTTCTCTGTGTACCTGTTCTCACCCGTTCTAAGTTTCATCACCTGTTCCTTCACTGTTGTTTTCCTCCTGATGTGACTGTGTAGTAGCTTTGGTTCGGTCTTGGCTTCATTAGCTATATCATTTTCATACCTTTTCTCAGCTGCTCTTCTCACACAAACATACTCGTTCCTGGTTCTCTGATATCTCTCTCTGCTTTCTGGTGTTCTGTTATTTCGGAAGTTCCTCCACGCTCTTTTGTACAGGTCCTTTTCTTTCATAGATGCCCTATTAAATCACGGATTCTTCATTTGCTTCTCGGGGTTTTCCTGTCGGGCCAGGATAAACTTATTAACTTACTCCTGACACTTTTGGGTGACAAAGTCCACCATGTCTTATATGGACTTAGTTCTGAGTTCTGTGTCCCATGGTATATCCCTTTGAAATTTATTCATCTCCTCATAATCTCCCTTTCCGTACACTAGCCTTTTGTTTCCCAGTTCTTTTTTGGGGGGAAATAATTCCTAGCTCTACCAGGTACTCAAAGATCAATACACTATGATCACTCATTCCCAGAGGGGCTTCCAACTTAACTTCCCTTATATCTGACTCATTTAGGGTAAATATCAGATCGATGTGTTGGCTTAGAAAGTTTCTTGTTGCCACGTCCAGCAGCTTAGCTCTCCATGTCTATGTGGTCTCCCAATCTATCTTCCAATGGTTGAAGTCTTCCATGATTAGTAGTCTGGATCTGTTCCAGCTAGCTACAGAAGCTGCTCTCTCTATATTGATGGTGGCCATGTTGTTTCTGTCATATTCCCATCTGGGTCTTCTATCATATGGTGGGGGGTTTATATATGACAACTACTATAATTTTTTGTTCTCCAATTGCTATGGTACCTGAAATATAGTCACTGAAATCTTCACAGCCCTGAATACCCATCTCTTCAAAACTCCAGCCTTTTCTTATCAGCAAAGCTACACCACCTCCTCCTCTCCCATCTCTCTCTTTCCTAAATACATAGTAGTCCTGTGGAAACACTGCATTTCTTATGGTTTTAGTTAGTTTTGTTGCTGTGAGTGCTATTATGTCTGGGTTTTCTTCTAGTGCCCATTCTCTAAGTTCACTTTTTTTATTCGTAATCCCATCTATGTTAGTGTACATTGCCTTGAAGCTCACTTTTTCTGTTCATTCTCTTGTCCCCTTCTTGGTGAGCGTTCTGCTGATGGAGGAAGCTGTTCCCTGGCTGTGAAGATCTGTGAGGTGGTTAACAGGGTCTCAGAGGATTCTTGGGGGGGGGGGGGATCAAGGGTAGGGGGGACAGGTAGGGTATGGGGTATGGAGGTGGGGGGGACATGGAGGATACAGGGTGAGGGGGGAGGAGGAATAGGGAGGGTATGAGATGGAGTGGGAGGTGGGACAAGGGGGGGGGGAACAAGGTGGGAATGGCATAGGGGTGACCTGATCGGAATGGGGTGGGGGGAGGGAGGGTTGCGTGAGCATTTGAGTGGGGGCAGGTAGGGTGAGGTACTGCCCTCACCTGGCAGTACCTTCCTTCCCCTCCTCGTAGGGGGCCTCGTAGCCTGGTGGATAGCGCGCAGGACTCGTAATTCTGTGGCGCGGGTTCGATTCCCGCACGAGGCAGAAACAAATGGGCAAAGTTTCTTTCACCCTAAATGCCCGTGTTACCTAGCAGTAAATAGGTACCTGGGAGTTAGTCAGCTGTCACGGGCTGCTTCCTGGGGGTGGAGGCCTGGTCGAGGACCGGGCCGCGGGGACACTAAAAAGCCCCGAAATCATCTCAAGATAACCTCAAGATAACCCCCTCACCAGGCAATAATTCCCCTCCCCTCACATGGCAGTACTTTCCTCCTCTCACCAGGCAGTACCTCCCCTCACCTGGCAGTATCTCACCTCACCTCACCTGGCAGTACCTTCCCTCCCCTCACGAGGCAGTAATTCCCCTCCCCTCACATGGCAGTACTTTCATCCCCTCACCAGGCAGTACCTCCCCTCACCTGGCAGTATCTCACTTCACCTCACCTGGCAGTACCTTCCCTTCCCTTCCCTTCTTCCTTCCTGTTGTGGAGGAGGAGACTATTGTGGTACAAAATAATGGCAATATTGCAGAGCCAGATAATATAAACGATGAGAGCAACAGTGAGACAGAGTGCATAGATGAAGGAATTGGGACGAAAAACGGAGATGGCTCCAATAAAGAGGTAGACAAGACAGTCACAGATAAATACCTTGAAAAACGCAAAACCGAAACACATTTGCAAATTCTATGCTAAAGGAATATGCAAATATGGAAAATTAGGAGCAAAATGCCATTTTCTGCATCCTCGAAAATGCAGGAACATGTTGGAGAGGGGTACATGCCGTTTTGGAACAGGGTGTAGATACTTCCACCCTAAATTATGTCAATTTTCAATTAGGGACAAAAAATGCTACAATCTTCAGTGTCCGGAATTCCATGTGAGAGGTACAGAGCGTTATAGACGGGAAGATCAATATGACACTACTGGAAATTTTTTAGAGGAAGGCAGAAACAGAGTAGTAAATATAAGAGAGAGGAACAGTCAGATGGAACCACTACAGGATTACAGAGGGGAACGGAGATACCCACAGGACTGGAATTCAAATTATCAACAAGCACACAGGTACTACACCAGACAACACCCGTCCTACTACCAAAACTGGACGAATCACTTCCAAAACGACACACCCTGGACGCAAACACAGTGGCCTCCTTACCAGATCCTCAGATATTAACACCAAGTAAGGCTTCCAGCACTTCCACTAACACGATAACATCATTTATATTTGCCAACATCCTGGGTATAAAAATACGCAAATCCAACAAAGTTCACTTTATGGATGGTCTCTTTCATGAGGCAAATGCAGTGTTTGCAGCCCTAACAGAAACCCACACAAAGGACTACCATGATGGTGAAATATGGATCTCAGAGTACAATCTTTTCAGATGTGATAGGAAACACAAACTTCAGGGTGGGGTCAGCCTCTACATCAAAGACACACTAATCTGTACTGAGCTGCTAAACACCTCAAATGATATGGTGGAAGTGCTGATAATCAAAATAGAGATCCTAAATGTAGTTGTTGTCCTTGTATATAAGTCACCGGAGGCAAACCCTCAGCAGTTTAAAGACCAACTAATGAAAAAAGGACACTGCTTGGAAAACTTCACAAATCCAGCTCAGAACATCATCCTGCTTGGGGACTTCAACCTACGGCACCTGAAATGGAAGCACCTGGCTAATACAGTAATATCAGAAAGAATACCAGGAAGTAGCCTAAATGAACAGGCACATGCAAATGACCTGCAACGGATGTGCGACAGGTTTGCCTTAAACCAGCAAATAGTAGAACCAACTAGGAAGGAGAACACGCTAGACCTCATTTTCACTAATAATGATGAATTGATCAGGAACATAATGATTACAAATACCTGTTACTCAGATCACAACTTAATTGAAGTTATGACAACCATGGGGAGTAGACCTTCAAAACCAGTCCAGATTCCCGGTGGAGGAGATTTCAGCAAATTTAACTTCAATAATAAACAGATAAACTGGGAGCAAATAAGCAAGGACTTTACAGAAATAAACTGGGAAGAACAGCTAGAAAATGCAAACCTGAACCAGTGCCTGGAAAAAATAAGCTCAGTAGCACTAGAAATATGTTCAAACCGCATACCTCTAAGAAAAAAGAGGAAGAGATGCAGATTGGAACGGGAACGTCGTTCCCTCTATAGGCAAAGGAAACGAATCCCGGAACAACTTGAGAATTGCACCCTATCTCAAGAACGGTGAAGAAGGTTAGGTAGAGAAATAGAAACAATTGAACGGAAGCTACAAGAATCATACAAAACCCAGGAGAGGCAAAGAGAGCAAAAGGCCATCAGTGAAATAGAGAGAAATCCGAAATATTTTTTCTCCTATGCAAAATCAAGATCAAAAACCACATCTAGTATCGGGCCCCTGCGAAAGGGCGATGGAACTTTCACCGATGACAACAAAGAAATGAGCGAGCTACTGAGGAAGCAGTACGACTCTGTTTTCAGTGAGCCATTAAACACACTAAAGATTGATAACCCAAATGAATTTTTCATGGATACGATACCAACATCAAATCATATATCAGACGTCACCTTATCCCCACTGGATTTTGAAGAAGCCATAAACAGTATGCCTATGCACTCTGCACCAGGCCCGGATTATTGGAACTCCATATTCATAAAGAACTGTAAAAAAACACTATCGCAGGCCTTCCACATTCTGTGGAGACAAAGCCTAGATACTGGCGTTATTCCTGATATACTAAAAACAGCAGAGATAGCACCACTTCATAAAGGAGGAAATATGGCAGAGGCAAAAAATTACAGACTGATAGCACTAACATCGCACATCATAAAAATTTTTGAGAGAGTGCTAAGAAGTAAGATCACAAAATACATGGAATCACAGCATCTCCATAACCCCGGACAACATGGTTTCAGAACAGGGCGCTCTTGCCTGTCGCAGTTGCTGGACCACTATGATATGGCATTAGATGCTATGTAAGATAAACAAAACGCTGATGTAATATACACAGATTTCGCTAAAACTTTTGATAAATGTGACCATGGTGTTATTATTGCACATAAAATGCGTTCAAAAGGAATTACCGGAAAAATAGGCAGATGGATCTACAATTTCCTGACCAATAGAACCCAATGTGTAATAGTCAACAAAATAAAATCCAGCCCATCAACCGTGAAGAGCTCAGTCCCCCAGGGTACTGTGCTTGCTCCAGTACTTTTTCTCATCCTCATATCTGACATAGACAAGAACACAACCTATAGCACTGTATCATCCTTTGCAGATGACACTAGGATCTTCATGAGAGTAGGCAACATAGAGGACACGGCGAACCTCCAGTCAGATGTAGATCAGGTCTTTCTATGGGCTACAGAAAATAATATGGTGTTTAACGAAAATAAGTTCCAGCTCATGCGCTATGGAAAAAATGAAAATATAAAAACGGAAACCACGTACAAAACTCAGGCAAATCATAACATAGAACGAAAAGGCAATGTAAAGGATCTGGGTGTACTCATGTCGGAAGACCTTATCTTTAAAGAACACAATAAAGTAGCCGTCACAACTGCAAGAAAAATGACAGGTTGGATAACAAGAACTTTTCACACTAGAGATGCTATACCGATGATGATAGTTTTCAAAACGCTTGTGCTCTCTAGAGTGGAGTACTGCTGCACAATGACAGCACCTTTCAAAGCTGGAGAAATTGCTGACCTGGAGAGCGTGCAGAGATCCTTTACTGCTAGAATCCACTCAGTAAAACATCTAAACTATTGGGACCGACTAAAGAGCCTAAAACTGTACTCCCTTGAGCGCAGGCGGGAGAGGTACATAATAATTTACACGTGGAAAATATTAGAGGAGCTGGTCCCAAACCTGCACACAGAAATAACATCACATGAGACCAGAAGACATGGCAGGATGTGCAGAATACCTCCCCGTTGAAAAACAGAGGTGCAACAGGTACTCTAAGAGAGAACTCTATCAACATCAGAGGCCCGAGACTGTTCAACACGCTTCCACTACACATAAGGGGCATAACTGGCCGACCCCTCACAGTGTTCAAGAGAGAACTGGATAAGCACCTCCAAAGGATACCTGATCAACCAGGCTGTGACTCAAACGTCAGGCTGCGAGCAGCCGCGTCCAACAGCCTGGTTGATCAGTCCGGCAACCAGGAGGCCTGGTCGACGACCGGGCAGCGGAGACGCTAAGCCCCGGAAGCACCTCAAGGTAACCTCAAGGTAACCCTCACCTGGCAGTACCCCCTCCCCTCACCTTGCAGTACCTCCCCTCCCCTTACATGGCAATACCTTCCCTCACTTCACCTGGCAGTACCTCCCCTCCCCTCACCTGGCAGTACCTCCCCTCACCTGGCAGTACCTCCCCTCCCCTCACCTGGCAGCACCTCCCCTCCCCTCACCTGGCAGTACCTCCATTCCCCTCACATGGCAGTACCTTCCCTCCCCTCACCTGGCAGTATCTACCCTCACCCAGCAGTACCTCCTATTATAGTTTGTGGGTTGGTTGGTGTTGTCGTCGTTGATCCTTCTCTGTGGACAACCCAACCCACAACTCGGTATAGTGCTTATACTAGGAGATCACCCTTGGCGCTTCTGGCTCTTGGAGAGGGGCTCAGCGTCACACGTTTAGGGGATGCGGCTCCAACACTTAGCCTCGTTGTCACGTGCACACACCCACTCGAGCCGCTGTGACTCCCCACTCTCTCCTTATGAGATATGATCTCCTCAATCCCCTATGACTTACTAGTATTACCTTCTACCCTGTCCACAGCAGTGGTTCTTGGTTCTTTCTCTCTCTCTCTCCTTCTTTACTACCTCCTGGGAAGCCTCACTAGGACAAGGGCAAACACCAGCAAATTGGGATACATTTACTGGACAAAGCACATACACGATACATACACACATATAAAAATAATGAATCCTATACTCTATAATATTACAATCAGGTTGCTCTCCAACACCATCAGAACTCTATTATCAGTTTACCAAGTGGTATCCTATCTCCTGGTTCACCACCTGATACCATCAACCTCCTCAAGTTGATCAAGTCTACATACACTGTTGCACCATCAGCAAGAGAATACATATATGTATCTATAAATGTGTACAAAGAAAATCAGCATGTGAATGCAATAACATATATCATTATAAATGTTCCTTGATACACAACAATGATCAATCGATCACTCTATCAATCCTAGAACACATACATCTGTAGGTAATCCAGCCTACGACTGTAACTCTAAACTTCAGTATAAAACACTCCTTGACATAAGAATGCAAACAGTCACTCACCTCTCAGTGCGTCTTGCACGCTAATGACAACCAAACATTATCAACTCCCTACAAGCAATCCACCAGAATTTCCCTTCCACCTCTGGAAGTTCACTACCCTGATATCTTTAGGTTCTTCCGAGCTTCACTACCAGGATCCTCTGCAGCTCCTCCAGGCTGCTACCATGAAGTTTCCTTGAGCAGCTACGGTGCTTCACTACTTCTGCTAGGGTCCTCCACAGCTCTCCTGGCTGCTACACCACGAAGTTCCCTCGAGCAACTATGGTGCTTCACCACCTCTACAGAAGCACGTGATACTCTTCCTCACTGCTTCTCCTCACCGCTCGAGGTCCTCTCCTCCATTACCTTGGAGTCTCATCAACTACTCCTTCTGTGCTGGCTTCGAAGTTCTCAGCAACTTCTTCCCCAAAGACAAACCACAGATTGTCTGGTCGAGGGCGCTCCTCCCTCTGACGAAGCTTGGTCATGGCGCTTCCACGGCCCACAATAATGCCTCTGGGCGGTTTAATACTCTCCTCGTCGACCAGGACTTGAGACCTCAACGTTCCCAGCTCGATTCCACACCTGGTACGTCTGCACACTTCTCTTCTCTTCGAGATATATCACTAGGGGTTCCTTTCTGACGGGACCTCAACGGAGCGCGGCTTTTCCCCTGCGATGTCTGGCACTCAAGTGAGGTCAAAGCCCTCCAGAAGCGAGCCTCACGCCTCCAGCAAAATGTCCACATCTCCTAGCCAGTCATTTATCTGTTTTCTTCTTCACTGCCCATAATTTTAAATTGTTCATCATATCCAAGCAACTATTTTACATATGGGTTATCACCTCAATATTTGCTAGACCTTCTAATCAGGTCCGGCTTGATGAATAACTCTCAAGGAGGGAGACTCGTTTCTCTTGCAGGCTGAGATCATAACACTCCCCTCACCTCATCTGGCAGTACCTTCCCTCCCCTCATCTGGCAGTACCTCCCCTCACCTGGCAGTACCTACCCTCACCCGGCAGTACCTCCCCTCCCTTCACATGGCAGTACCTTCCCTACCCTCACCTGGCAGTACCTCCTGTCCCCTCACCTGGCAGTACCTCCCCTTACCTGGCAGTACCTTACCTCCCCTCACCTGGCAGTACCTTCTCTCCCCTCACCTGGCAGTATATTCCCTATACAGAAAAATAGAAAAATCCGAAATTTTTTTTCTCCTTTGCAAAATGCAGATAAAAAACTGCATCTAGTATCGTGCCCCTGCGAAAAAACGATGGAACTTTCCCAGATGACAACAAAGAAAATGAGCGAAATACTGAGGAATCAGTACGACTCTGTCTTCAGCGAGCCATTGAACACATTAAAGATTGATAACCCAAATTAATTTTTCGTGGATGTGATGCCAACATCAAAATATATTTAAGACGTCGCCCTATCCCCACTGGAGTCCGAAGAAGCCATCGACAGTATGCCAATGCACTCTGCACCAGGCCCGGATTGTTGGAACACTATTCATCAAGAACTGTAAAAAAAACACTGTCAAAAGCCCTTCACATTCTTTGGAGGCAAAGCCTGGATACTGGCATTATCCCTGACATACTAAAAACAGCAGAGATAGCACCACTCCATAAAGGAGGAAATAAGGCAGAGATAAAAAAATGACGGACCGATACCACTAACATCACACATCATAAGAAATTCTTTGAGAGAATGCTAAGAAGTAAGATCACAAAATACATGGAATCACAGCATCTCCATAATTTTTATCCCGGACAACATGGTTTCCGAACAGGGCGCTCTTGCCTGTCACAGTTGCTGGACCACTATGACATGGCATTAGATGCCATGGAAGACAGACAAACCTTAATGTAATTTACACAGATTTCGCAAAAGCCTTCAACAAATGTGACCATGATGTTATTGCACATAAAATGTGTGCAAAATGAATTACCGGAAAAACAGGCAGATGGATCTACAATTTCCTGACCAACAGAACCCAGTGTGTAATAGTAAACAAAATAAAATCCGGTCCATCAACCGTGAAGAGCTCAGTCCCCCAGGGAACTGTGCTTGTTCCAGTACTTTTTCTCATCCTCATATCGGACACAATCTATAGTACTGTATCATCCTTTGCAGATGACACTAGGATTTTTATGAGAGTAGACAACATAAAGAACACAGCAAACCTCCAATCAGATGTAAATCAGGTATTTCAATGATATGGCTACAGAAAATAATATGGTATTTAACGAAGATAAGTTAAAGTTCCTGCGCTACGGAAAAAAATATAATATAAAAACAGAAACCACGTACAAAACTCAGGCAAATCATAACATAGAACGAAAAGGCAATGTAAAGGATCTGGGTGTACTCATGTCGGAAGACCTTACCTTTAAAGAACACAATTAAATGGCCGTCACAACTGCAAGAATAATGACAGGTTGGATAACAAGCTTTGCACACTAGAGATGCTATACCGATGCGCAGGCGGGAAAGATACATGATAATATTAGAGGGGCTGGTCCCAAACCTGCACACAGAAATATCACCACATGACCGGTGGCTGAGCAGACAGCATGCTGTACGCCTGGTCCCGGGTTCGATTCCGGGCGCCGGCGTGAAACAATGGGCAGAGTTTCTTTCACTTTGATGCACCTGTTACCTAGCAGTAAATAGGTACCTGGGAGTTAGTCAGCTGTCACGGACTGCTTCCTGGGGTGTGTGTGGTGTGGGAAAAAAATAGTAGTTAGTAACAGTTAATTGACAGCTGAGAGGCGGACCAAAAGAGCAGAGCTCAACCCCCGCAAGCACAACTAGGTGAATACATGAGACCAGAAGACATGGCAGGATGTGCAGAATAACCACGTTGAAGAACAAAGGTGCAACAGGTACTCTGAGAGAGAGAACTATCAACATCAGAGGCCGAGACTGTTCAACACGCTTCCACTACACATAAGGGACATAACTGGCTGACCCCTCACAGTGTTCAAGAGAGAACTGGATAAACACCTCCAAAGAATACCTGATTAATTAGGCTGTGATTCATACGTCAGGTTGCGAGCAGCCGCGTCTAACAGTCTGGTTGACCAGGAGGCCTGGTCGAGGACCGGGTACCTTACCGAGGGGACGCTAAGCCCCGAAACCATCACAAAGTAAGGCAAGGAATCCCTTCCCTCACCTGGCAGTGCCTGCAACCAAGGGATACACCACCCTCTAGTGTAAAGCAAAGCAAACAGTGTCCTGTCATATTGCTTACTGGGTGTTAAGATAGTTGTAAAATGACACGATGGTGGCAGTATTAGTAACACGCTCATATGTAGGAATCAGTAATGCCTCTCGTATCTCTCATATGTAGGAAAATGCCTCTTCCTACTCTCCCTTCTCCCTATTACTGAAGTCTCCGTCCGACCTCAGTTTTCTATTCGCTCTCTCTCCCTCTTCCATCTTACCCTCACTCCTCATGTCTCTCTCTCGTCACATTCCTCTATCTTTCTTCCTTTCACACCAGCAGCACAACACCATCAGTTGTAGAGGATCACTGGCAGGTTAGACAGAGTTGACAGAATCTAGTGTTACAAGGGTTAACAGCACAGTTGAAGGAATGAACAGTCAGCCCCTCCGGTTATCTTGAGATGACTCCTCCCACACCCCACTCTCTCTTCCCACACCCCACTCTCTCCTCCCACACCCCACTCTCTCCTCCCACACCCCACTCTCCTCTCCCACACCCCACTCTCTCCTCCCACACCCCACTCTCCACTCCCACACCCCACTCTCTCCTCCCACACCCCACTCTCCTCTCCCACACCCCACTCTCTCCTCCCACACCCCACTCTCTCCTCCCACACCCCACTCTCTCCTCCCACACCCCACTCTCCTCTCCCACACCCCACTCTCTCCTCCCACACCCCACTCTCTACTCCTACACCCTACTCTCTCCTCCCACACCCCACTCTCTCCTCCCACACCCCCACTCTCTCCTCCCACACCCCACTCTCCTCTCCCACACCCCACTCTCTCCTCCCACACCCCACTCTCTTCTCCCACACCCCACTCTCTCCTCCCACACCCCACTCTCATCTCCCACACCCCACTCTCTCCTCCCACACCCCACTCTCCTCTCCCACACCCCACTCTCTCCTCCCACACCCCACTCTCTCCTCCCACACCCCACTCTCCACTCCCACACCCCACTCTCCACTCCCACACCCCACTCTCTCCTCCCACACCCCACTCTCCACTCCCACACCCCACTCTCTCCTCCCACACCCCACTCTCTCCTCCCACACCCCACTCTCTTCTCCCACACCCCACTCTCTCCTCCCACACCCCACTCTCCCCTCCCACACCCCACTCTCTCCTCCCACACCCCACTCTCTCCTCCCACACCCCACTCTCTCCTCCCACACCCCACTCTCCACTCCCACACCCCACTCTCTCCTCCCACACCCCACTCTCTACTCCACACCCCACTCTCTCCTCCCACACTCCCACACCCCACTCTCTCTCTCCCCCACCCCACTCTCTCCTCCCACACCCCACTCTCTCCTCCCACACCCCACTCTCTCCTCCCACACCCCACTCTCTACTCCCACACCCCACTCTCTCCTCCCACACCACTCCCACACCCCACTCTCTCCTCCCACACCCCACCTCCTCCCCACACCCCACTCTCACCTCCCACACCCCACTCTCTCCTCCCACACCCCACTCTCTCCTCCCACACCCCACTCTCTACTCCCACACCCCACTCTCTTCTCCCACACCCCACTCTCTCCTCCCACACCCCACTCTCTCCTCCCACACCCCACTCTCTCCTCCCACACCCCCACTCCTCTCTCCACACCCCCCTCCCACACCCCCCTCTCCACTCCACACCCCACTCTCTCCTCCCACACCCCACTCCTCTCCACTCCCACACCCCACTCTCTCCTCCCACATCCCACTCTCTCCTCCCACACCCCACTCTCTACTCCCACACCCCACTCTAATCTCCCACACCCCACTCTCTCCTCCCACACCCCACTCTCTCCTCCCACACCCCACTCTCCTCTCCCACACCCCACTCTCTCCTCCCACACCCCACTCTCTCCTCCCACACCCCACTCTCTCCTCCCACACCCCACTCTCTCCTCCCACACCCCACTCTCTCCTCCCACACCCCACTCTCTCCTCCCACACCCCACTCTCTCCTCCCACACCCCACTCTCTCCTCCCACACCCCACACTCTCCACTCCCACACCCCACTCTCTCCTCCCACACTCCACTCTCTCCTCCCACACCCCACTCTCTCCTCCCACTCACCCCACTCCTCCTCCACCCCCACTCTCTCCTCCCACACCCCACTCTCTCCTCCCACACCCCACTCTCTCCTCCCACACACCCACTCTCTCCCTCCCACACCCCACTCTCTCACTCCCACTCTCCACTCCCACACCCCACTCCTCCTCCCACACCCCACTCTCTCCTCCCACACCCCACTCTCTCCTCCCACACCCCACTCCCCACTCTCTCCTCCCACACCCCACTCTCTCCTCCCACACCCCACTCTCCACTCCCACACCCCACTCTCTCCTCCCACACCCCACTCTCTCCTCCCACACCCCACTCTCTCCCACCCCCACCCCACTCTCTCCTCCCACACCCCCTCCCACACCCCACTCTCCCTCCCCCACACCCCACTCTCTCCTCCCACACCCCACTCTCCACTCCCACACCCCACTCTCTCCTCCCACACCCCACTCTCTCCTCCCACACCCCACTCTCTCCTCCCCACACCCCACTCTCCTCCTCCCACACCCCACTCTCTCTCCTCCCACACCCCACTCTCTCCTCCCACACCCCACTCTCTCACACCCCACACCCCACTCTCTCTCCTCCCCACCCCACTCTCTCCCCCACTCTCCACTCCCACACACCCCACTCTCCACTCCCACACCCCACTCCCACTCCCACACCCTCTCTCCTCTCCACACCCCACTCTCTCACTCCCACACCCCACTCTCCCACACCCCACTCTCCCTCCCACCCCACTCTCTCCTCCCACACCCCACTCTCTCCTCCCACACCCCACTCTCTCCTCCCACACCCCACTCTCTCCTCCCACACCCCACTCTCCTCCTCCCACACCCCACTCTCCTCTCCCACACCCCACACCCCACTCTCTCCTCCCACACCCCCCTCTCCCACACCCCACTCTCTCCTCCCACACCCCACTCTCCACTCCCACACCCCACTCTCCCACTCTCACCTCCCCCACCCCTCTCTCCTCCCACACCCCACTCTCCTCCCTCCCCCACCCCACTCTCTACTCCCACGCCCCACTCTCCTCTCCCACACCCCACTCTCTCCTCCCACACCCCACTCTCCACTCCCACACCCCACTCTCCCCTCCCACACCCCACTCTCTCCACCCACACCCCACTCTCACTCCTCCCCCACTCTCTCTCCTCCCACACCCCACTCTCTACTCCCACACCCCACTCTCCACTCCCACACCCCACTCTCTCCTCCCACACCCCACTCTCTCCTCCCACACCCCACTCTCTCCTCCCACACCCCACTCTCTCCTCCCACACCCCACTCTAACTCCCACACCCCACTCCCACACACCCCACTCTCTCCTCCCACACCCCACTCCCACACCTCTCCTCCCACACCCCACCCCACTCACACCCCCTCCCACACCCCCACTCTCACTCCCACACTCTCTCCCCCACACCCCACTCTCCTCTCCACACCCCACTCTCTCCTCCCACACCCCACTCTCTCCCACACCCCACTCTCTCCTCCCACACCCCACTCTCTCCTCCCACACCCCACTCTCTCCTCCCACACCCCACTCTCTCCTCCCACACCCCACTCTCTCCTCCCACACCCCACTCTCTCCTCCCACACCCCACTCTCTCCTCCCACACCCCACTCTCTCCTCCCACACCCCCCTCTCCACTCCCTCCCACACCCCACTCTCTCCTCCCACACCCCCCACACCCCACTCTCTCCTCCCACACCCCACTCTCTCCTCCCCACACCCCACTCTCCACTCCCACACCCCCACCCCACTCTCTCTCTCCCACACCCCACTCTCACACCCCACTCTCCTCCCACACCCCACTCTCTCCTCCCACACCCCACTCCCCACTCTCCTCCCACACCCCACTCTCTCCTCCCACACCCCACTCTCTCCTCCCACACCCCACTCTCTCCCCTCCCACACCCCACTCTCTCCTCCCACACCCCACTCTCTCTCACTCTCCACACCCCACTCTCTCCTCCCACACCCCACTCTCTCCTCCCACACCCCACTCTCTCCTCCCACACCCCACCTCCACTCACCCCACTCTCACACCCCACTCTCTCCTCCCACACCCCACTCTCCACTCCCACACCCCACTCTCACCTCCCACACCCCACTCTCTCACCCCACTCCCACACCCCACTCTCTCCTCCCACACCCCACTCTCTCCTCCCACACCCCACTCTCTCCTCCCACACCCCCCCCTCTCTCTCTCCCACACCCCACTCTCTCCTCCCACACCCCACTCTCTCCTCCCACACCCCACTCTCTCCTCCCACACCCCACTCTCTACTCCCACACCCCACTCTCTCCTCCCACACCCCACTCTCCCACACCCCACTCTCTCCTCCCACACCCCACTCTCTCCTCCCACACCCCACTCTCTCCTCCCACACCCCACTCTCTCCTCCCCACCCCACTCCCACTCTCTCCTCCCACACACTCCCACTCTCTCCTCCCACACCCCACTCTCTCACTCCCACACCCCACTCTCTCCTCCCACACCCCACTCTCCACTCCCACACCCCACTCTCTCCTCCCACACCCCACTCTCTCCTCCCACACCCCACTCTCCTCTCCCACACCCCACTCTCTCCTCCCACACCCCACTCTCTCCTCCCACACCCCACTCTCTACTCCCACACCCCACTCTCTCTCCCCACCCCCACTCCCACACCCCACTCTCCACTCCCACACCCCACTCTCTCCTCCCACACCCCACTCTCCACTCCCACACCCCACTCTCCACTCCCACACCCCACTCTCTCCTCCCACACCCCACTCTCTCCTCCCACACCCCACTCTCTCCTCCCACACCCCACTCTCCACTCCCACACCCCACTCTCTCCTCCCACACCACACTCTCCACTCCCACTCCCACTCTCCACTCCCACACCCCACTCTCTCCTCCCACACCCCACTCTCTCCTCCCACACCCCACTCTCTCCTCCCACACCCCACTCTCTCCTCCCACACCCCACTCTCTCCTCCCACACCCCACTCACCCACTCTCTCCTCCCACACCCCACTCTCTCCTCCCACACCCCACTCTCACTCCCACACCCCACTCTCCACTCCCACACCCCACTCTCTCCTCCCACACCCCACTCTCTCCTCCCACACCCCACTCTCCACTCCCACACCCCACTCTCCACTCCCACACCCCACTCTCCACTCCCACACCCCACTCTCCACTCCCACACCCCACTCTCCACTCCCACACCCCACTCTCACCACCCACACCCCACTCTCCACTCCCACACCCCACTCTCTCCTCCCACACCCCACTCTCTCCTCCCACACCCCACTCTCTCCTCCCACACCCCACTCTCTCCTCCCACACCCCACTCTCCACTCCCACACCCCACTCTCTCCTCCCACACCCCACTCTCCACTCCCACACCCCACTCTCTCCTCCCACACCCCACTCTCTCCTCCCACACCCCACTCTCTCCTCCCACACCCCACTCTCTCCTCCCACACCCCACTCTCTCCACTCCCACACCCCACTCTCCTCCCACACCCCACTCTCTCCTCCCACACCCCACTCTCCTCCTCCCACACCCCACTCTCCACTCCCACACCCCACTCTCTCCACCTCCCACACCCCACTCTCCACTCCCACACCCCACTCTCCACTCCCACACCCCACTCTCTCCTCCCACACCCCACTCTCCTCCTCCCACACCCCACTCTCTCCCTCCCACACCCCACTCTCTCCTCCCACACCCCACTCTCCTCCCACACACCCCACTCTCCCTCCCACACCCCACTCTCCACTCCCACACCCCTCTCTCTCCACTCCCACACCCCACTCTCTCCTCCCACACCCCACTCTCTCCTCCCCACCCCACTCCTCTCTCCTCCCACACCCCACTCTCTCCTCCCACACCCCACTCTCTCCTCCCACACACTCTCTCCTCCCCCACTCTCTCCTCCCACACCCCACTCTCTCCTCCCACACCCCACTCCACTCCACACCCCACTCTCCACACCCCACTCTCCACTCCCACACCCCACTCTCTCCTCCCACACCCCACTCTCTCTCTCTCTCCCACACACCCCACTCTCTCCTCCCACACCCCACTCTCTCCTCCCACACCCCACTCTCTCCTCCCACACCCCACTCTCTCCTCCCACACCCCACTCTCCACTCCCACACCCCACTCTCCACTCCCACACCCCACTCTCCACTCCCACACCCCACTCTCTCCTCCCACACCCCACTCTCTCCTCCCACACCCCCCCCACTCTCTCCTCCCACACCCCACTCTCTCCTCCCACACCCCACTCTCCCTCCCACACCCCACTCTCCACTCCCACACCCCACTCTCCACTCCCACACCCCACTCTCTCCTCCCACACCCCACTCTCTACTCCCACACCCCACTCTCCACTCCCACACCCCACTCTCTCCTCCCACACCCCACTCTCCTCCTCCCACACCCCACTCTCCACTCCCACACCCCACTCTCTCCTCTCCCACACCCCCCACTCTCCACTCCCACACCCCACTCTCCTCCTCCCACACCCCACTCTCCACTCCCACACCCCACTCTCTCCCACACCCCCTCCCACACCCCACTCTCCACTCTCTCCCACACCCCACTCCCACACCCCACTCTCCACTCCCACACCCCACTCTCTCCTCCCACACCCCACTCTCTCCTCCCACACCCCACTCTCTCCTCCCACACCCCACTCTCTCCTCCCACACCCCACTCTCTCCACTCCCACACCCCACTCCTCCCACACCCCACCTCCCACACCCCACTCTCCACTCCCACACCCCACTCTCCACTCCCACACCCCACTCTCTCCTCCCACACCCCACTCTCCCTCCCACCCCACTCTCCACTCCCACACACCCCACTCTCTCCTCCCACACCCCACTCTCCACTCCCACACCCCACTCTCCACTCCACACACCCACTCCCACCCCACTCTCCACTCCCACACCCCACTCTCTCCTCCCACACCCCACTCTCTCCTCCCACACCCCACTCTCTCCTCCCACACCCCACTCTCTCCTCCCACACCCCACTCTCCTCTCCCACACCCCACTCTCCACTCCCACACCCCACTCTCTCCTCCCACACCCCACTCTCACTCCCACACCCCACTCTCTCCTCCCACACCCCACTCTCTCCTCCCACACCCCACTCTCCACTCCCACACCCCACTCTCCACTCCCACACCCCACTCTCCCTCACCCCCACACCCCACTCTCTCCTCCCACACCCCACTCTCTCTCACACCCCACTCTCCTCCTCCCACACCCCCACTCTCTCCTCCCACACCCCACTCTCCACTCCCACACCCCACTCTCTCCTCCCACACCCCACTCTCTCCTCCCACACCCCACTCTCTCCTCCCACACCCCACTCTCTCCTCCCACACCCCACTCTCCACTCCCACACCCCACTCTCTCCTCCCACACCCCACTCTCTCCTCCCACACCCCACTCTCAACTCCCACACCCCACTCTCCACTCCCACACCCCACTCTCTCCTCCCACACCCCACTCTCCTCCTCCCACACCCCACTCTCTCCTCCCACACCCCACTCTCTCCTCCCACACCCCACTCTCTACTCCCACACCCCACTCTCCACTCCCACACCCCACTCTCTCCTCCCACACCCCACTCTCCACTCCCACACCCCACTCTCTCCTCCCACACCCCACTCTCTCCTCCCACACCCCACTCTCTCCTCCCACACCCCACTCTCTCCTCCCACACCCCACTCTCTCCTCCCACACCCCACTCTCCACTCCCACACCCCACTCTCCACTCCCACACCCCACTCTCCCACACCCCACTCTCTCCTCCCACACCCCACTCTCTCCTCCCACACCCCACTCCTCCCACACCCCACTCTCTCCTCCCACACCCCACTCTCTCCTCCCACACACCCACTCTCCACTCCCACACCCCACTCTCTCCTCCCACACCCCACTCTCTCTCTCACCACACCCCACTCTCCCACACCCCACTCTCCTCCCACACCCCACTCCCACACCCCCACTCTCCACTCCCACACCCCACTCTCCACTCCCACACCCCACTCTCCTCCTCCCACACCCCACTCTCCACTCCCACACCCCACTCTCCACTCTCCACTCCCACACCCCACTCTCCCACACCCCACTCTCCTCCCACACCCCACTCTCTCCTCCCACACCCCACTCTCTCCTCCCACACCCCACTCTCCCCCCTCCCACCCCCACTCTCCTCCACACCCCACTCTCTCCTCCCACACCCCACTCTCTCCTCCCACACCCCACTCTCCACTCCCACACCCCACTCTCCACTCCCACACCCCACTCTCTCCTCCCACACCCCACTCTCTCCTCCCACACCCCACTCTCCACACCCCACTCTCCTCCCACACCCCACTCTCTCCTCCCACACCCCACTCTCTCCTCCCACACCCCACTCTCTCCTCCCACACCCCACTCTCCACTCCCACACCCCACTCTCCACTCCCACACCCCACTCTCTCCTCCCACACCCCACTCTCTCCTCCCACACCCCACTCTCCACTCCCACACCCCACTCTCTCCTCCCACACCCCACTCTCCACTCCCACACCCCACTCTCCACTCCCACACCCCACTCTCCACTCCCACACCCCACCTCCCACACTCTCCCTCCCACACCCCACTCTCCACTCCCACACCCCACTCTCCACTCCCACACCCCACTCTCCACTCCCACACCCCACTCTCCACTCCCACACCCCACTCTCTCATCCCACACCCCACTCTCTCCTCCCACACCCCACTCTCTCCTCCCACACCCCACTCTCCACTCCCACACCCCACTCTCTCCTCCCACACCCCACTCTCCACTCCCACACCCCACTCTCCACTCCCACACCCCACTCTCCACTCCCACACCCCACTCTCTCCTCCCACTCCCACACCCCACTCTCTCCTCCCACACCCCACTCTCCACTCCCACACCCCACTCTCTCCTCCCACACCCCACTCTCTCCTCCCACACCCCACTCTCTCCTCCCACACCCCACTCTCTCCCACACCCCACTCTCCCACACCCCACTCCACTCCCACACCCCCCACACTCCCACACCCCACTCCCACACCCCCTCTCTCCTCCCACACCCCACTCTCACTCCCACACCCCACTCTCCACTCCCACACCCCACTCTCTCCTCCCACACCCCACTCTCCACTCCCACACCCCACTCTCCACTCCCACACCCCACTCTCCACTCCCACACCCCACTCTCTCCTCCCACACCCCACTCTCCACTCCCACACCCCACTCTCCTCCTCCCACACCCCACTCTCTCCTCCCACACCCCACTCTCTCCTCCCACACCCCACTCTCCACTCCCTCCACCCCACACTCTCTCTCCCACACCCCACTCTCTCACTCCCACACCCCACTCTCCACTCCCACACCCCACTCTCTCACACCCCACCACACTCCCACACCCCACTCTCTCCTCCCACACCCCACTCTCTCCTCCCACACCCCACTCTCTCCTCCCACACCCCACTCTCCACTCCCACACCCCACTCTCCACTCCCACACCCCACTCTCCACTCCCACACCCCACTCTCCACTCCCACACCCCACTCTCTCCTCCCACACCCCACTCTCTCCTCCCACACCCCACTCTCTACTCCCACACCCCACTCTCCTCTCCCACACCCCACTCTCTCCTCCCACACCCCACTCTCTCCTCCCACACCCCACTCTCTCCTCCCACACCCCACTCTCTCCTCCCACACCCCACTCTCCACTCCCACACCCCACTCTCCACTCCCACACCCCACTCTCCTCTCCCACACCCCACTCTCTCCTCCCACACCCCACTCTCCACTCCCACACCCCACTCTCCACTCCCACACCCCACTCTCTCTTCCCACACCCCACTCTCCACTCCCACACCCCACTCTCTCCTCCCACACCCCACTCTCCACTCCCACACCCCACTCTCCACTCCCACACCCCACTCTCCTCTCCCACACCCCACTCTCTCCTCCCACACCCCACTCTCCTCCCACACCCCACTCTCTCCTCCCACACCCCACTCTCCACTCCCACACCCCACTCTCTCCTCCCACACCCCACTCTCTCCTCCCACACCCCACTCTCTCCTCCCACACCCCACTCTCTCCTCCCACACCCCACTCTCCACTCCCACACCCCACTCTCCACTCCCACACCCCACTCTCTCACTCCCACACCCCACTCTCTCCTCCCACACCCCACTCTCTACTCCTCCCACACCCCACTCTCTCCTCCCACACCCCACTCTCCTCCCACACCCCACTCTCTCCTCCCACACCCCACTCTCTCCTCCCACCCCCACTCTCCTCCCACACCCCACTCTCTCCTCCCACACCCCACTCTCTCCTCCCACACCCCACTCTCCACTCTCAAACCTCACTCTCCACTCCCACACCCCACTCTCTCCTCCCACACCCCACTCTCTCCTCCCACACCCCACTCTCTCCTACCACACCCCACTCTCTCCTCCCACACCCCACTCTCTCCTCCCACACCCCACTCTCTCCTCCCACACCCCACTCTCCACTCCCACACCCCACTCTCTCCTCCCACACCCCACTCTCTCCTCCCACTCCCACACTCCACACCCCACTCTCCCTCCCACACCCCACCACTCTCCACTCCCACACCCCACTCTCTCCTCCCACACCCCACTCTCCTCCTCCCACACACCCACTCTCTCCTCCCCACACCCCACTCTCCACTCCCACACCCCACTCTCCACCTCACTCTCTCCTCCCCCCCTCTCTCTACTCCCACACCCCACTCTCTCCTCCCACACCCCACTCTCTCCTCCCACACCCCACTCTCTCCCACACCCCACTCTCCTCCCACACCCCACTCTCCACTCCCACACCCCACTCTCCACTCCCACACCCCACTCTCCACTCCCACACCCCACTCTCCACTCCCACACCCCACTCTCCACTCCCACACCCCACTCTCCTCCTCCCACACCCCACACACCCCACTCTCCACTCCCACACCCCACTCTCTCCTCCCACACCCCACTCTCTCACTCCCACACCCCACTCTCCACTCCCACACCCCACTCTCCCTCCTCCACACCCCACTCTCTCACTCCCACACCCCACTCTCTCCTCCCACACCCCACTCTCTCCTCCCACACCCCACTCTCTCCTCCCACACCCCACTCTCTCCTCCCACACCCCACTCTCCACTCCCACACCCCACTCTCCACTCTCCTCCCACCCCACTCTCTCCTCCCACACCCCACTCTCTCCTCCCCCACACCCCACTCTCTCCTCCCACACACCCCACTCTCTCCTCCCACACCCCACTCTCTCCTCCCACACCCCACTCTCCTCCTCCCACACCCCACTCCCACTCCACACACCCCACTCTCCACTCCCACACCCCACTCTCCACTCCCACACCCCACTCTCTCCTCCCACACCCCACTCTCTCTCACCTCCCTCCACTCTCCACTCTCCCACTCTCCACTCCCACACCCCACTCCCACTCCACACACCCCACTCCCCTCCCACACCCCACTCTCCACTCCCACACCCCACTCTCCACTCCCACACCCCACTCTCCACTCCCACACCCCACTCTCTCTCCCACACCCCACTCTCACACCCACACCCCACTCTCTCCACCCACACCCCACTCTCCACTCCCACACCCCACTCTCCACACCCACACCCCACTCTCCACTCACACACCTCACTCTCCACACCCACACCCCACACACCACTCCCCCACCCCACTCTCACTCCCACACCCCACTCTCCCCTCCCACACCCCACTCTCCACTCCCACACCCCACTCTCCACTCCCACACCCCACTCTCCTCCTCCCACACCCCACTCTCGACTCCCACACCCCACTCTCCACTCCCACACC
This sequence comes from Procambarus clarkii, assembly GCF_020424385.1. Taxonomy (NCBI): domain Eukaryota; kingdom Metazoa; phylum Arthropoda; class Malacostraca; order Decapoda; family Cambaridae; genus Procambarus; species Procambarus clarkii. The sequence goes on along the minus strand of NC_059586.1, from coordinate 24,447,323 downwards.
CCAACTCTCTCCTCCCACACCCCACCCACACACCCCACTCTCTCCCACACCCCACTCTCCACTCCCACACCCCACTCTCTCCTCCCACACCCCACTCTCCACTCCCACACCCCACTCTCTCCTCCCACACCCCACTCTCTCCTCCACACACTCTCCACTCCCACACCCCACTCACTCTCCCACTCCCACCCCACTCTCTCCTCCCACACCCCACTCTCTCCTCCCACACCCCACTCTCCACTCCCACACCCCACTCTCCCACACCCCACTCTCTCCTACCACACCCACTCTCTCCTCCCACACCCCACTCTCTACTCCTACACCCTAGTCTCCACTCCCACACCCCACTCTCTCCTCCCACACCCCACTCTCACCGCCCACACCCTCGTCTCCACTCCCACACCCCACTCTCTCCTCCCACACCCCACTCTCCACTCCCACACCCCACTCTCTCCTCCCACACCCCACTCTCCCCTCCCACACCCCACTCTCTCCTCCCACACCCCACTCTCCTCCCCACACCCCACTCCCACTCCACTCTCTCCTCCCACACCCCACTCCACTCCCACACCCCACTCTCCACTCCCACACCCCACTCTCCACTCCCACACCCCACTCTCTCCTCCCACACCCCACTCTCTCCTCCCACACCCCACTCTCTCCTCCCACACCCCACTCTCTCCTCCCACACCCCACTCTCCACTCCCACACCCCACTCTCTCCTCCC
>NC_059586.1:24375102-24446496 GCF_020424385.1 Procambarus clarkii | reverse complement strand
CCACACCCCACTCTCTCCTCCCACACCCCCCTCTCTCCTCCCACACCCCACTCTCTCCTCCCACACCCCACTCTCTCCTCCCACACCCCACTCTCTCCTCCCACACCCCACTCTCCACTCCCACACCCCACTCTCTCCACTCCCACACCCCACTCTCCCTCCCTCCCACACCCCACTCTCCACTCCCACACCCCACTCTCTCCTCCCACCCCCACTCTCTCCTCCCACACCCCACTCTCTCCTCCCACACCCCACTCTCTCCTCCCACACCCCACTCTCTCTCCCCACACCCCACTCTCCACTCCCACACCCCACTCTCTCCTCCCACACCCCACTCTCTCTCTCCCACACCCCACTCTCCACTCTCCCTCCCACACCCCCACTCTCTCCTCCCACACCCCACTCTCTCCTCCCACACTCTCTCCTCCCACACCCCACTCTCTCCTCCCACACCCCACTCTCCCTCCCCACACCCCACTCCCACACCCCACTCTCCTCCCACACCCCACTCTCTCCTCCCACACCCCACTCTCTCCTCCCACACCCCACTCTCCACTCCCACACCCCACTCTCTCCTCCCACACCCCACTCTCTCCTCCCACACCCCACTCTCCACTCCCACACCCCACTCTCTCCTCCCACACCCCACTCTCTCTCCCACACCCCACTCTCTCCTCCCACTCTCTCCTCCCACACCCCACTCTCCACTCCCACACCCCACTCTCACCTCCCACACCCCACTCTCTCCTCCCACACCCCACTCTCTCCTCCCACACCCCACTCTCTCCTCCCACACCCCACTCTCTCCTCCCACACCCCACTCTCTCCTCCCACACCCCACTCTCCCCACTCTCCACACCCCACTCTCTCCTCCCACACCCCACTCTCCTCTCCCACACCCCACTCTCTCTCTCCTCCCACACCCCACTCTCTCACACCCCACTCTCCACTCCCACACCCCACTCTCTCCTCCCACACCCCACTCTCTCCTCCCACACCCCACTCTCCTCTCCCACACCCCACTCTCTCCTCCCACACCCCACTCTCCACTCCCACACCCTACTCTCTCCTCCCACACCCCACTCTCCCACTCCCACACCCCACTCTCCCTCCCACCCCACTCTCTCCTCCCACACCCCACTCTCCCCTCCCACACCCCACTCTCTCCTCCCACACCCCACTCTCTCCTCCCACACCCCACTCTCTCCTCCCATACCCCACTCTCTCCTACCACACCGTACTCTCTCCTCCCACACCCCTCTACCTCCTCCTACACTCTCCCCCCACACCCCCCACCCCACTCTCTCTCTCCTCTCCCACACCCCACTCTCTCCTCCCACACCCCACTCTCTCCTCCCACACCCCTCTCTCCTCCCACCCCCCACTCCCACTCTCACACCCCACTCTCTCCTCCCACACCCCACTCTCACCCCACTCTCCTCCCACACCCCACTCTCCCTCCCACACCCCACTCTCTCCTCCCACACCCCACTCTCTCCTCTCCTCTCCCACACCCCACTCTCTCCTCCCACACCCCACTCTCCTCCCACACCCCACTCTCCACTCCCACACCCCACTCTCTCCTCCCACACCCCACTCTCTCCTCCCACACCCCACTCTCTCTCCCACACCCCACTCTCTCCCACACCCCAGTCTCCACTCCCACACCCCACTCTCTCCTCCCACACCCCACTCTCTCCTCCCACACCCCACTCTCCACTCCCACACCCCACTCTCCACTCCCACACCCCACTCTCTCCTCCCACACCCCACTCTCTCCACCCCACTCTCTCCTCCCACACCCCACTCTCTCCTCCCACACCCCACTCTCTCCTCCCACACCCCACTCTCTCCTCCCACACCCCACTCTCTCCTCCCACACCCCACTCTCTCCTCCCACTCCCACACCTCCACTCTCTCCTCCCACACCCCACTCTCTCCTCCCACACCCCACTCTCCACTCCCACACCCCACTCTCCCTCTCCACACCCACTCTCTCCTCCCACACCCCACTCTCTCCTCCCACACCCCACTCTCTCCTCTCCACACCCCACTCTCTCCTCCCACACCCCACTCTCTCCTCTCCACTCCCACACCCCACTCTCTCCTCCCACACCCCACTCTCTCCTCCCACACCCCACTCTCTCTCTCACTCCCACTCCCACCCCACTCTCCCTCCCACACCCCACTCTCCACACCCCACTCTCCCTCCCACACCCCACTCTCTCCTCCCACTCCCACACCCCACTCTCCACACACCCCACTCTCCACTCCCACACCCCACTCTCTCCTCCCACACCCCACTCTCCACTCCCACACCCCACTCTCTCCTCCCACACCCCACTCTCCACTCCCACACCCCACTCTCCACTCCCACACCCCACTCTCTCCTCCCACACCCCACTCTCTCCTCCCACACCCCACTCCCTCCCACACCCCACTCTCTCCTCCCACCCCCACTCTCTCCTCCCCACTCTCTCTCCTCCCACACCCCACTCTCTCCTCCCACACCCCACTCTCTCCTCCCACACCCCCACTCTCTCCTCCCACACCCCACTCTCCCTCCTCCCACACCCCACTCTCCACTCTCCCACACCCCACTCTCTCCTCCCACACCCCACTCTCTCCTCCCACACCCCACTCTCTCCTCCCACACCCCACTCTCCACACCCCACTCTCTCCTCTCCACTCCCTCCACACCCCACTCTCTCCTCCCACACCCCACTCTCCACTCCCACACCCCACTCTCTCCTCCCACACCCCACTCTCTCCTCCCACACCCCACTCTCTCCTCCCACACCCCACTCTCCACTCCCACACCCCACTCTCCTCCCACCCCCACACTCCACCCCACTCCCACACCCCACTCTCCACCTCCCTCACCCCACTCTCTCCTCCCACACCCCACTCTCTCCCACACCCCACTCTCCCACACACCCCACTCTCTCTCCTCCCACACCCCACTCTCCACTCCCACACCCCACTCTCCACTCCCACACCCCACTCTCCACTCCCACACCCCACTCTCTCCTCCCACACCCCACTCTCTCCTCCCACACCCCACTCTCTCCCCACACCCCACTCTCCACTCCCACACCCCACTCTCCACTCTCCCACACCCCACTCTCCCTCCCACACCCCACTCTCTCACTCCCACACCCCACTCTCTCCTCCCACACCCCACTCTCTCCTCCCACACCCCACTCTCTCCTCCCACACCCCACTCTCTCCTCCCACACCCCACTCTCTCCTCCCACACCCCACTCTCTCTCCTCCACACCCCACTCTCTCCTCCCACACCCCACTCTCTCCTCCCACACCCCACTCTCCCACCCCACTCTCTCCTCCCACACCCCACTCTCTCCTCCCACACCCCACTCTCCTCCCACACCCCACTCTCCACCTCCCACACCCCACTCTCTCCTCCCACACCCCACTCTCTCCTCCCACACCCCACTCTCTCCCCACACACCCACTCTCCACACCCCACTCTCCACTCCCACACCCCACTCTCTCCTCCCACACCCCACTCCCACACCCCACTCTCCCTCTCCCACACCCCACTCTCCACTCCCCCACCCCACACTCTCCTCCCACACCCCCACTCTCCACTCCCACACCCCACTCTCTCCCACTCCCACACCCCACTCTCCACTCCCACACCCCACTCTCTCCTCCCACACCCCACTCACACCCCACTCTCCTCCCACACCCCACTCTCTCCTCCCACACCCCACTCTCTCACTCTCTCACACCCCACTCTCTCCTCCCCACACCCCACTCTCCACTCCCACACCCCACTCTCTCCTCCCACACCCCACTCTCTCCTCCCACACACCCCACTCTCCACTCCCCACACCCCACTCTCTCCTCCCACACCCCACTCTCTCCTCCCACCCCACACCCCACTCTCTCCTCCCCCACTCCCACACACCCCACTCTCCACTCCCACACCCCACTCTCTCCTCCCACACCCCACTCTCTCCTCCCACACCCCACTCTCTCCCACACCCCACTCTCCACACCCCACTCCCACACCCCACTCTCCCTCCCACACCCCACTCTCTCACTCCCACCCACCCCACTCCCACACCCCACTCCTCACACCCCACTCTCTCCTCCCACACCCCACTCTCTCCTCCCACACCCCACTCTCTCCTCCCCCACACCCCACTCTCCACTCCCACACCCCACTCTCTCCTCCCACACCCCACTCTCCACTCCCACACCCCACTCTCGCCTCCCACACCTCCACTCTCCCTCCCACACCCCACTCTCTCCTCCCACACCCCACTCTCTCCTCCCACACCCCACTCTCCCTCCCACACCCCACTCTCTCCTCCCACACCCCACTCTCCACTCCCACACCCCACTCTCCACTCCCACACCCCACTCTCACCTCCCACACCCCACTCTCTCCTCCCACACCCCACTCTCTCCTCCCACACCCCACTCTCCACTCCCACACCCCACTCTCCACTCCCACACCCCACTCTCTCCTCCCACACCCCACTCTCTCCTCCCACACCCCACTCTCTCCTCCCACACCCCACTCTCTCCTCCCACACCCCACTCTCTCCTCCTCCCACACCCCACTCTCCCTCCCACACCCCACTCTCCACTCCCTCCCACACCCCACTCTCCTCTCCCACACCCCACTCTCCCCTCCCCTCCCACACCCACCCCACTCCTCCCACACACCCCACTCTCCCTCCCACACCCCACTCTCCACTCCCACACCCCACTCTCTCCTCCCACACCCCACTCTCTCCTCCCACACCCACCCCCACTCTCCACTCCCACACCCCACTCTCTCCTCCCACACCCCACTCTCTCCTCCCACACCCCACTCTCCACTCCCACACCCCACTCTCCTCCCACCTCCACTCCCCCCTCACTCTCCTCCCCACACCCCACTCTCTCCTCCCACACCCCACTCTCTCCTCCCACACCCCACTCTCCACACCCCACTCTCTCCTCCCACACCCACACCCCCACTCTCTCCTCCCACACCCCACTCTCTCCTCCCACACCCCACTCTCCCTCCCACACCCCACTCTCCCTCCCACACCCCACTCTCTCCACTCCCACACCCCACTCTCTCCTCCACCCCACTCTCTCCTCCCACACCCCTCTCTACTCCCACTCTCTCCTCCCACACCCCACTCTCTCCTCCCACACCCCACTCTCCCTCCCACACCCCACTCTCCACTCCCACACCCCACTCTCCACTCCCACACCCCACTCTCCACTCCCACACCCCACTCTCCACTCCCACACCCCACTCTCTCCTCCCACACCCCACTCTCCACTCCCACACCCCACTCTCCACTCCCACACCCCACTCTCCACTCCCACACCCCACTCTCCACTCCCACACCCCACTCTCCACTCCCACACCCCACTCTCTCCTCCCACACCCCACTCTCCACCCCACTCTCCACACACCCCACTCTCTCCCCCACACCCCACTCTCTCCCACCCCACACCCCACTCTCTCCTCCCACACCCCACTCTCTCCTCCCACACCCCACTCTCTCCACTCCCACACCCCACTCTCCCCACTCTCCCCTCCCACACCCCACTCTCTCCTCCCACACCCCACTCTCCACCCCACACCCCACTCTCTACTCCCACACCCCACTCTCTCCTCCCACACCCCACTCTCTCCTCCCACACCCCACTCTCCACTCCCACACCCCACTCTCTCCTCCCACACCCCACTCTCCACTCCCACACCCCACTCTCCACTCCCACACCCCACTCTCCACTCCCACACCCCACTCTCTCCTCCCACACCCCACTCTCTCCTCCCACACCCCACTCTCCACTCCCACACCCCACTCTCTCCTCCCACACCCCACTCTCTCCTCCCACACCCCACTCTCTCCTCCCACACCCCACTCTCCACTCTCAAACCTCACTCTCCACTCCCACACCCCCACTCTCTCCTCCCACACCCCACTCTCTCCTCCCACACCCCACTCTCTCCTCCCACACCCCACTCTCCACTCCCACACCCCACTCTCTCCTCCCACACCCCACTCCCACTCTCCACTCCCACACCCCACTCTCTCCTCCCACACCCCACTCTCTCCTCCCACACCCCACTCTCCACACCCCACTCTCCCACACCCCACTCTCTCCTCCCACTCTCTCCTCCCACACCCCACTCTCTACTCCCACACCCCACTCTCTACTCCCACACCCCACTCTCTCCTCCCACACCCCACTCTCTCCTCCCACACCCCACTCTCTCCTCCCACTCTCTCCTCCCACACCCCACTCTCCACACACCCCACTCTCCACTCCCACACCCCACTCTCTCCTCCCACACCCCACTCTCTCCTCCCACACCCCACTCTCCACTCTCACACCCCACCCCACTCTCTCCTCCCACACCCCACTCTCCACTCTCTCCTCCCACACCCCACTCTCTCCTCCCACACCCCACTCTCTCCTCCCACCCCCACTCTCTCCTCCCACACCCCACTCTCTCCTCCCACACCCCACTCTCTCCTCCCACACCCCACTCTCCACTCCCACACCCCACTCTCACCTCCCACACCCCACACTCTCTCCTCCCACACCCCACCTCCCTCCCACCTCCCACACTCCACTCCCACACACCCCACTCTCTCCTCCCACACCCCACTCTCTCCTCCCACACCCCACTCTCCACTCCCACACCCCACTCTCTCTCTCTCCCCCACACCCCACTCTCCACTCCCACACACCCCACTCTCCACTCCCACACCCCACTCTCCACTCCCACACCCCACTCTCTCCTCCCACACCCCACTCTCCACTCCCCCCACACACCCCACTCTCTCCTCCCACACACCCCACTCTCCACTCCCACACCCCACTCTCTCCTCCCACACCCCACTCTCTACTCCCACACCCCACTCTCCACTCCCACACCCCACTCTCCACTCCCACACCCCACTCTCCCTCCCACAAAGCCACTCTCTCCTCCCACACCCCACTCTCCACTCCCACACCCCACTCTCTTCTCCCACACCCCACTCTCCACTCCCACCCCCCACTCTCTCCTCCCACACCCCACTCTCTCCTTCCACACCCCACTCTCCACTCCCACACCCACTCTCTCCTCCCACACCCCACTCTCTCCTTCCACACCCCACTCTCTCCTCCCACACCCCACTCTCCCTCCCACTCCCACACCCCACTCTCTACTCCCACACCCCACTCTCTCCTCCCACACCCCACTCTCTCCTCCCACACCCCACTCTCTCCTCCCACACCCCACTCTCCACTCCCACACCCATCTCTCTCCTCCCACACCCCACTCTCCACTCCCACACCCCACTCTCTCCTCCCACACCCCACTCTCTCCTCCCACACCCCACTCTCCACTCCCACACCCCACTCTCTCCTCCCACACCCCACTCTCCACTCTCTCCTCCCACACCCCACTCTCCACTCCCACACCCCACTCTCTCCTCCCACACCCCACTCTCTCCTCCCACACCCCACTCTCCACTCCCACACCCCACTCTCTCCTCCCACACCCCACTCTCCACTCTCTCCTCCCACACCCCACTCTCCACTCCCACACCCCACTCTCTCCTCCCACACCCCACTCTCCACTCCCACACCCCACTCTCTCCTCCCACACCCCACTCTCCACTCCCACACCCCACTCTCCACTCCCACACCCCACTCTCCACTCCCACACCCCACTCTCCACTCCCACACCCCACTCTCCACTCCCACACACCCCACTCTCTACTCCCTCGCCCCACTCTCCACTCCCGCACCCCACTCTCCACTCCCACACCCCACTCTCTCCTCCAACACCCCACTCTCTCCTCCCACACCCCACTCTCTCCTCCCCCACCCCACTCTCTCCTCCCACACCCCACTCTCTACTCCCACTCCCCCACTCTCCACTCCCACACCCCACTCTCTACTCTCCACTCCCCACACCCCCACTCTCCACTCCCACACCCCACTCTCCACTCCCCCACCCCACTCTCCCCCACTCTCCACTCCCACACCCCACTCTCTCCTCCCACACCCCACTCTCCACTCCCACACCCCACTCTCCACTCCCACACCCCACTCTCTCCTCCCACACCCCACTCTCTACTCCTACACCCTAGTCTCCACTCCCACACCCCACTCTCTCCTCCCACACCCCACTCTCCACTCCCACACCCCACTCTCTACTCCCACACCCCACTCTCCACTCCCACACCCCACTCTCTACTCCCACACCCTTGTCTCCACTCCCACACCCCACTCTCTACTCCCACACCCTAGTCTCCACTCCCACACCCCACTCTCTACTCCTACACCCTAGTCTCCACTCCCACACCCCACTCTCTACTCCCACACCCCACTCTCCACTCCCACACCCCACTCTCCACTCCCACACCCCACTCTCCACTCCCACACCCCACTCTCCACTCCCACACCCCACTCTCCACTCCCACACCCCACTCTCTCCTCCCAAAAGCCACTCTCTCCTCCCACACCCCACTCTCCACTCCCACACCCAACTCTCTCCTCCCACACCCCACTCTCCACTCCCACACCCCACTCTCTCCTCCCACACCCCACTCTCTCCTCCCACACCCCACTCTCCACTCCCACACCCACTCTCTCCTCCCACACCCCACTCTCTCCTCCCACACCCCACTCTCTCCTCCCACACCCCACTCTCCACTCCCACACCCCACTCTCTACTCCCACACCCCACTCTCTCCTCCCACACCCCACTCTCTCCTCCCACACCCCACTCTCTCCTCCCACACCCCACTCTCCACTCCCACACCCCACTCTCTCCTCCCACACCCCACTCTCCACTCCCACACCCCACTCTCTCCTCCCACACCCCACTCTCTCCTCCCACACCCACACTCTCCACTCCCACACCCACACCCCACTCTCTCCCCACACCCCACTCTCCCACACCCCACTCTCTCCTCCCACTCTCTCCTCTCTCCTCCCACACCCCACTCTCCACTCCCACACCCCACTCTCTCCTCCCACACCCCACTCTCTCCTCCCACACCCCACTCTCCACTCCCACACCCACTCTCTCCTCCCACACCCCACTCTCCACTCTCTCCTCCCACACCCCACTCTCCACTCCCACACCCAACTCTCTCCTCCCACACCTCACTCTCCACTCCCACACCCCACTCTCTCCTCCCACACCCCACTCTCCACTCCCACACCCCACTCTCCACTCCCACACCCCACTCTCCACTCCTTCACCCCACTCTCCACTCCTACACCCCACTCTCTACTCCCCCACCCCACTCTCTACTCCCATACCCCACTCTCCACTCCCCCATCCCACTCTCCACTCCCACACCCCCACTCTCTCCTCCAATACCCCACTCTCCACTCCGACACCCCACTCTCTACTCCCCCACCCTACTCTCTCCTACCACACCCCACTCTCTACTCCCACTCCCTAGTCTCCACTCCCACACCCCACTCTCTACTCCCCACACCCTAGTCTCCACTCCCACACCCTACTCTCCACTCCCCCACCCCACTCTCCACTCCCACACCCCCACTCTCTCCTCCCATACCCCACTCTCCACTCCGACACCCCACTCTCTACTCCCCCACCCCACTCTCTCCTACCACACCCCACTCTCTACTCCCACACCCTAGTCTCCACTCCCACACCCCACTCTCTACTCCCACACCCTAGTCTACACTCCCACACCCCACTCTCTACTCACACACCCTAGTCTCCACTCCCACACCCCACTCTCTACTCCCACACCCTTGTCTCCACTCCCACACCCTACTCTCTACTCCCACACCCTAGTCTCCACTCCCACACCCCACTCTCTACTCCTACACCCTAGTCTCCACTCCCACACCCCACTCTCCACTCCTACACCCCACTCTCCACTCCCACACCCCACTCTCCACTCCTACACCCCACTCTCCACTCCCACACCCCACTCTCCACTCCCACACCCCACTCTCCACTCCCACACCCCACTCTCTACTCCTACTCCCCACTCTCCACTCCCACACCCCACTCTCCACTCCTACAGCCCACTCTCCACTCCCACACCCCACTCTCCACTCCTACAGCCCACTCTCCACTCCCACACCCCACTCTCCACTCCTACACCCCACTCTCCACTCCCACACCCCACTCTCTACTCCTACTCCCCACTCTCCACTCCCACACCCCACTCTCCACTCCTACAGCCCACTCTCCACTCCCACACCCCACTCTCCACTCCTACACCCCACTCTCCACTCCCACACCCCACTCTCTACTCCTACTCCCCACTCTCCACTCCCACACCCCACTCTCTACTCCTACTCCCCACTCTCCACTCCCACACCCCACTCTCCACTCCTACAGCCCACTCTCCACTCCCACACCCCACTCTCCACTCCTACAGCCCACTCTCCACTCCCACACCCCACCCTCTACTCCTACACCCTAGTCTACTAGTCTTCCCACATCCCCTCCTCACCCACACGCTCACAGAGCATACATGAGTTTTGTTACAATTGCTGTTTGTGGTATCTGAAAAATGCCAGTAATTGGTGAACAAAATAATGCTTCTCGAGCCCATTCCCAATTTCTCTGCAGTTGACGCCTCGCGCTAATAAAATTGCAAATTAAAGCCCTCCATTGTTTACTATGCAGCTAAAAGCTGAAAAAAAATCACTACGTTCTCGCTCAGGAAGAAATATATATATATATATATATATATATATATATATATATATATATATATATATATATATATATATATATATATATATATATATATATATATATAAATATATACATATATATTGTATATATGATAGGCATATACATATATATTGTATATATGATAGGCATATACAGATATATTGTATATATGATAGGCATATACAGATATGCCTATCTGTAAAGATGCAAATTTTGCAGGAAACTGGTTGAAGCCAACTTCAACCAAAGGTAGCAGAGTGTTTGATCTTATTTATTTTCAAGTAACATAAAATTACATCTCCTCTTTCATTTTATTCAATTTACATAAAATTTTGAAACTTTTGGTGGCAGTCAATAATTGAAACTTGTGTAAAGTTCGTTGAAAAAACAATACCAAAAATACATCTCCCTTTCAATATAGGGTGCGATATTGAAACGTGGAACAGTTGCAGCTCTTCTTATATACAACTAGTAACAAAAGTTTGGTTGATTTTAAGCAACATTTAAAAAAAGCGCAAAACGCCTCCTTAAATTGAAATGAAGTTTGTCTTCTGTTTACCATATTCTAATTAAGTAAATAATATGCAGTAATATACATTGTGGGCTGAAGCCATTCTCTGCCAGGTTGTGTCAGCTCTTCCTCCCCCCCACACAATAGGTAATTATGATGCTTCCTGGTTATAATTTGTGTGGGGATAGGCAGCCAGTGTTGTGTGTGAGAATAGGCAGGCAGTGTAGTGTGTGAGGATAGGCAGCCAGTGTTGTGTGTGAGGATAGGCAGGCAGTGTGTTGGGTGTAAGGATAGGCAGGCAGAGTGTTGTGTGTGAGGATAGGCAGGCAGTGTTGTGTGTGAGGATAGGCAGGCAGAGTGTTGTGTGTAAGGATAGGCAGGCAGTGTTGTGTGTGAGGATAGGCAGGCAGAGTGTTGTGTGTTAGGATAAGCAGCCAGTGTTGTGTGTGAGGATAGGCAGCCAGTGTTGTGTGTGAGGATAGGCAGGCAGAGTGTTGTGTGTGAGGATAGGCAGCCAGTGTGTTGTGTGTAAGGACAGGCAGGCAGAGTGTTGTGTGTGAGGATAGGCAGGCAGTGTTGTGTGTGAGGATAGGCAGGCAGTGTTGTGTGTGAGGATAGGCAGGCAGAGTGTTGTGAGTAAGGATAGGCAGGCAGTGTGTTGTGTGTAAGGATAGGCAGGCAGTGTGTTGTGTGTGAGGATAGGCAGGCAGTGTTGTGTGTGAGGATAGGCAGGCAGTGTGTTGTGTGTGAGGATAGGCAGGCAGAGTGTTGTGTGTGAGGATAGGCAGGCAGTGTTGTGTGTGAGGATAGGCAGGCAGAGTGTTGAGTGTGAGGATAGGCAGGCAGTGTAGTGTGTGAGGATAGGCAGGCAGTGTTGTGTGTGAGGATAGGCAGGCAGAGTGTTGTGTGTGAGGATAGGCAGGCAGTGTTGTGTGTGAGGATAGGCAGGCAGAGTGTTATGTGCGAGGATAGGCAGGCAGAGTGTTGTGTGTGAGGATAGGCAGGCAGTGTTGTGTGTGAGGATAGGCAGGCAGAGTGTTGTGTATAAGGATAGGCAGGCAGTGTTGTGTGTGAGGATATGCAGGCAGAGTGTTGTGTGTAAGGATAGGCAGGCAGTGTGTTGTGTATAAGGATAGGCAGGCAGTGTTGTGTGTGAGGATAGGCAGGCAGAGTGTTGTGTGTTAGGATAGGCAAGCAGTGTGTTGTGTGTGAGGATAGGCAGGCAGTGTTGTGTGTGAGGATAGGCAGGCAGAGTGCTGTGGGTGAGGATAGGCAGGCAGTGTTGTGTGTGAGGATAGGTAGGCAGTGTTGTGTGTGAGGATAGGCAGGCAGAGTGTTGTGTTTGAGGATAGGCAGGCAGTGTTATATGTGAGGATAGGCAGGCAGTGTTGTGTGTGAGGATAGGCAGGCACTGTGTTACCGGTCTCCATAATAGAACGTCGCATTTTGACGTATACTCTACCAAAAATCGTCGTAATAGGAAATGGTTGCGGTTCTCCTGATTGATATACTGTCCCGTTTTCTGTTTTGTGTCCTCTGCTAGGTTAGGATAAAGGTTACGATAATTTTTTTACTTTGGAAAGCCTTAGGAGGACGGGCTGAACACACGCAGCTCCGACCCACGCTTAAGGATTAGTGAATGCTCCAATTCCTGTAAAATAAATTCTTCTGGCCTGTATATGTTCTGGAAATTAATGGCCGGTTACGAGCAAAAATAACACAAACTAGCGTGAGTGTTAATGCCTTGAGTCCACTGATTTACTAGTGAATATAATGTGAGTAATCACCAAATGGTGATTCAAATCTAATATCAGATTTAACTTTAGGTGTTGTTTGAGGTTTATTTTGTGTGCCAGGGAGCGACGCCAGCCTGACGTAGCCATGTTGAATGTGGAGGCGTCTACGATGGGACGTCTCACTCCTACAGCTCACTAATCTTGCAGTGAAATTAATCTTTTCAAGCATTCTTGAAAATTAATAAATAATTTCAAAAGGCAGACGATGAGTCACAATAACTTGGCTGAGGATATGATGACCAAACTACACACCAGAAGTTGAAGTGACGACGACGTGTCGGTCCGTCCTGGATCAACCCGTCCTCGACTCAAGTCCATTACATCCAGCAGCCGACCCCACAGCCGCATTCATGAATTTTTACATAAAGTTCATTCAAAACGCGAATTTTCTCAAATATAAATTAATATTATAATATATTTGCATATTGTGCATATATAGGCATAGATTAGGTTAAGTGTTTAGGTTCTGTTGGCGATTATTTGCATTTGTAGTACCTGGGTGAGGCATTTACAGCGTGGTGGTCCTAACAAAGTTCGTCAGTGAAGCACTTGTTCCCGAAGTGTTTGAACGAAATTAGTTGAGTCGTGTGTAAATAATTTTTCATTCATAAAGAGGGGGGTTTGGCGGGTGCATGGAATCACTTTTGGGTCTTTGTTTGGAGGACGGGCTGCCTGGATCATTATAAAGTCGATTTTAATTGGAACCAGTGAGACATGGGCAATAAACCTAGACCTTACTGTTACCTTATTTCTACCCTTCCTCAGACCAAGTCCATTCTATCCAGCGGTCGACCCTAAATACACATTCACAAATTTTAATATGATGTTGATAATGGCAGTAAACAAAGGAATGGATGTAAATAAAGAAACGGAGTAACAAACAAACAATGTTTGTTACTTAGCACGTCCTCCAAACAAAGACCCAAAGGTAATTCCATGCACCCGCCAAACCCCCTGTTTATGAATGAAAAACGGTTTACACAAGACACACAACTAATTTCGTTCGAACACTTCCGGAACAAGTGCTTCACTGACGAATTTTGTTCGAACCACAACGCTGTAAATGCTTCACCCACGTACTACAAACACAAATAATCGCCAACAGAACCTAAACACCTAACCTAACCTGCACCTAACGATACATAGAATTTTAATGAATAATACTATTAATTTATATGAGAACAAACCAATGTTCAATACACAGTATAATAAAAATTGATCAGTGAGTCTGGGGAGGACGGCCGCTGCTTTAACCAGCCTGACATGAGGACAAGTTGATCGGTAAACAGGTAGACCCAGGAGCTACACTCACCGATGGCCTGGTCTACAAATACCTCTTACTGAAGGTATGGACGGGCCTGTAGTGTCTTTAAATGAACTGTGAGAGGATTGAGGGGCCAGAGTAGGTGTCCCTGACCGATTAGAAGCTGGCGCATTTATGAGTTAGTGTTATTGATGCAGCAGCAGCAGGTGGAGGCAGAGGTTAAGGGCCCCAGGGCGGTTATGTGAGAACCAGGCCTTCAAAGTAACAGTATATTTACGCAGTAGTGAGGTGTGGAGACCGGCCTGTCTAACATTAAGTTGATAGAGACCTCTACAAGGGCGTTCGTAAATAGGGATCCCTCGTCTAGTGCTGCTGTGATCCCTTCTCTTTCCCTACCATCCTCTCTCACAGCGACAAAAGATGCTCGAGGAACAATTAATGTTATCGACGTTAACTCAACGTTATGAACGTTGTATTACCGTTGAGTCAACGTTATTAACGTTTATTCATTTTTTTATTAACACATTTTGGTACGTCTGTATTTGTGCAGCTGGTCTAGCCTATATGAAAGAGAGTACAGTGTGTCAAAATGCTAGCTACGTGATGTTAAAAAATCCCCATCTCACAGGATGGTTAGTCATACAGAGGCACATGATAAGTAGTCTGTAGTCTGCGCTGGCAAACTCTGGGTGCATGTTGCGCATGAGGATATCATCAACACTAGAGTGAATAAAATAGCAGTGATACAAAATGTCCCGATCTCGCAGGACGGTTAGTCATACTGAGCCATATATTCAGTTGCCTTCACTGGCAAATTTTGGGTGCAATACGAGGATATCTTCAAGAACACGAGAGTGAAGAAAGTAATTGCAAAGCTCCAGGAAGCTTTTTCAAGGGGTCTGAATGGTCTAATAACTGGGCATTCGGTGATGAAGTGGGGGAGATCATGCCGCAGTTCCTGCTCACAGAGTTTGCACCCGGAGTGCTCAGGATTGTGAGATCCGTCACCTGTAACCACCTGCCACAGTAACGGTAACCCAACCAGATCCTGGCAACCACTTTGTCGCACAGTCTGGTGGACGTTTTGTGCTGCCCATAAACATGGGTTTCAGATCTGAACAAATCATATCTTTATATACTGGTGCTGTCAGGTCGTTGGGAGTCAGTAATTTATTTCCTATCAGACCTGAGTGTTTGGAAAAATATTGTTTTGACAACAGAGATGGGGATACCTAGATCTAATTCAACTTCATCTTTGTTACACGCTAATTTGGCTGCAATATCTGTCTCATTATGATGGGTTATATTTATATACTCACCTATTTGTACTCATATATTTGTGCTTGCGGGGGTTGAGCTCTGGCTCTTTGGTCCCGCCTCTCAACTGTCAATCAACTGGTGTACAGATTTCTAAGCCTACTGGGCTCTATCATATCTACACTTGAAACTGTGTATGGAGTCAGCCTCCACCACATCACTATCTAATGCATTCCATTTGTCAACCATTCTTGACACTAAAAAAAATCTTCCTAATATCTCTATATATGTGATGGTATCCATACAAAGGAGATTCGAAACCCTTTACTCTGTGCAGCGATTATGTCATTTTAATTGGTAGTGTGAGGTTCTTGCTGTCGATCTTCCAGTAGAAGTTTTCGATTGCTTGAAGAGCAGACTTTGAATAACAAAATATTATTCCTCCTCCAATGTTTTTTAATGTACTGGTAGCTAGGTGTAATGCCGCTAGTTCTGCTTGTATGGAGGTCAGCCAGTTGTTTAACCTGACACTTACAGTCTTTGTGCAAATAATATTTCCATGAAACCTACATGCTGCTGCAGTCCGTCCAGTAGAAGATTGGACTGAGCCGTCGGTGTAGACACAGTGCTCGTGAGATCGTAAATTCTCGATGGAGGAGACAATTGTTTCGAGTGTGACAGCTTTGAGAAGAGCAAGATTCTCATTATCTTTCTTGGTGACAGGTGTGTATGATACTTGAATGGTGGGGTACAGATAAAGAGGAATATCAGACAGATAGATTGCACTTAAAAGGAATGTTGAGTTTAATGAGATTGTAGGCATTGTTGCTCAGCCATTTATCATAAAAGGAGTGAGTTGGTAAAGTCGGCACCAGTCAATAGGGTGTTAACAGCACTAAATAATTTGTCTCTGAGCAATGCAGGAAATGTAGGGTCTCTCATGACTTTAAGGCAAGAGGTAGTGTTGACTTGCATTATTCTCTCTAGTATGGTTGGAAGCTTCAGTTCTTCCCTCATGTTGATGATTCTTGTGCATCTCGGGGCACCAAGAATTATCCTCATGGCCTCATTCTGTACTACTTCAAGTTTGTTCAACACAGAGGAGGGGAAGTTAATTAAGTGCCGAGCATTATAATCAACGAGAGATCTAACGAACATCATATATAATAGTCTAGCATATTTAATATTGATACCAATATTCTTACCAGTAAGTGTTCTCAATGGTTTTAGTCTTTCTTTTAACCTACGGTGTAGATCATTTACAATGTCACTGTTAATACCAACGCCAAGGTATTTGTGCTGCCTACACGTTTCAATGTTCTGGTTGTTGACCTTGAAAGTTATAGGGACATGAGTTTTCTCTTGGGGATGATGTATTCTGGATTTAGTTATAGAGATAACAAGACCACATTGAATGCTTTTAGCAGCGAGTGAATCAAGTAGCGCTTGTAGTGTAATTTGAGTATTTGCAACAATGCATATGTCATTGGCATAACAAATGACGGCTTCGTCAGGTAGTGTGGGAATATCAGTTGTTAATTTGTGCATGAGAACATTGAACAGTGTAGGACTTAGCACTCCACCCTGGGGTGTACCCAACTCAAAGGCTGCACAACGTTTACTTTTGACCTCCTTGAAAAGGACTGATGCGGTTCTGTTACTCAGGTAATCCCTGAGCCATGTCATCAGTCTTCCCTTAACTCCAAAAGAAGCTAGTTGTTCTAAGATTATTTCTCTGTTTGCTGTATCAAATGCAGTTTGGAGATCAATAAATGCCGCCTGAGAGTTTGGTCCCCCTCTGATAAAATACTCAGCAAAGCAAGTTTGTGTGCTTCTTCCAGGAAGGAAACCATACAGGTTAGGGGCAAGGTGGGGCTTGATTTGGAACATTAGTCTGTCAAGGATAATTCTCTCAAGAACTTTACACATGTACGACGTCAGAGAAATGGGTCTGAATTTTTGTGAATTAGGCGTGGGTATGGGTATTTCGAGTCCCTGTTTCCAGCAGTCGGGTAAGACACCCTGCCTTAGACTTTGATTAAACAATTCTAGCAAAGGGCTATTTGGCAGCTGAGCAAGTACTCTCATGGTATTGTATGTGATGCCATCCTCTCCAGGAGAGGTAGCCTTACCTTTCTTGAGTGCATTTTTAATTTCAAAGGAGGTTATGCCATAGTTATCATCAGGCCCTATGTCACTACAGGCAATTTCAATATTGAAGTTGCGATTTATTTTGGTACTAGCCAGATGGTGTTGTACATCTAGGGGCAGGCTGCTTATACTGGCATTGTTTGCATACTGATGAAGCAGCATGTCGTCATTATCTACAGGTGAATGGTGATCAAGTTGACGACTGCTAGGGTGAGAAATCTTTTTAATTTTATTCCACATTTGGAATGAGGATGTTGCATGACTGATGCCTTGCAAAAACTGTTCCCAGTGCTGGTTATACATCTGTTCCTTTAGCTCTCTAAACTCTCAGCTGGCCTTAAGCAATATGTTGAGGGTGTCAGTTTTTTTATGTGTTTAATACTGCTCAGCTAAGATGAGAACTGTCACTCAGGGGCTTAAGGCATGAGTCAGTGAACCACCTCTGTCACTGACTGTTTTTGGTCTTGTGGCTTTTACAATATTGTCGAAAAAAGCGGTTACTTCAGTGACCAGGTCCTCATATAATGCATGACAGTAGTAAAACAGTAAGTGTTATACCATTCGGAAATGCGGAATTTGAAGTACATGTGTAAATTTTCCTGGATATTAGTTATTTTTTCCAAAGCTTAGGGGTTTGACATTATTGATAGTGTATGAACTGAATATGGCAAAGTGATCACTAACTAATTCGTGAACAATTGATCCTCCGACAGTATTATCAATGAGACCGTGACCAATGACATAATCAAGTCTGCCACCCATGAGGTGTGTGACGTTAGAGGAGTCAAAGTTGAATAATGACATGTTATTATTTCTTAAATATTTCACAAAGACCCTACCATTTCTATTATTTTTGGTGTCACCCAAGCTAGTGTGTCAAGCATTAAAATCACCCATGACAATGGTTTGAGAGCTGCTGGTGATTTTTGGAAGAGAAGCTTCCACCATATGATCGCACCTTACATATACATTAACTAAGTTAATAAAGCCGGTCGCTGTAGCAATCTGAAACTGCTGGTAATATGAGTCGTCACTTTTGTGGTTTTTAACATGTTTACACACTAGGTTACTTTTAACATACGTCAAGATACCGACATCATGTGAACCAACATTTGAGAAAATTACATAACCTGAGAGTTTGGGTGGCGTTTTATTTTTTGTGTTTGCAGTTTGCAGGCTTCCCAGGTAGGCCAGGGAAGGTTGTCAGGCTGTTGGTGTCAGGAACGGTGGTGGGGGTCATCCCGGGTGGGGTGGGAGGGGGGGCAGGTGTAGTGGTGGGGTCATCCAGGGTGGGGTGGGAGGGGGTGGGGTGGGGCAGGTGTAGTGGTGGAGTCATCCCGGGTAGGGGGATGACTGGGGTGGTGGGGGGGCTGCCCCACTGTGCTGTGTGGGGGGACACCGATATCATCCGTAAAACTCTATGGACATTCTGACCCACATTTCATACTTCTCAGGATTCGGAATTTATGTACCTCCGGTAAAAATAGTAGACAAGTTTCACACCCAAACCCGCTACAGAAAGCCAATCAGTTAATTGCAAAATGGGCTCAGGTTTCCAGCTTTGGAATGTTACCAGCTAGCACTAGGGAGAAATTGTGGGGGAGGTCCACAGACAGAAATGCTCTCATAAATTTCATGTTGAGCAAGCAACATGATGAATGTGATGTTCCATATACAGATTATGAATCGGATGCAGCCCTCTCCAGGGGCAGTAGCACTGCTCCTGGTGAGGACGGTATCACCTATGATATTCTAAGACTCCTACATCGTGTACCCGGTAACCCATTATTAGAATTGTTTAATGCCAGTTATGTTACTGGGCAGTTGCCAGTATCATGGACCACCAGTCTTACTGTACCTGTACCATAGCCTGGCCAACCAGATGCTTTCCGTCCCATCTCACTGACCAGTTGCATGTGCAAAACCTTTGAGAGAATGGTGCTTAATAGATTATTGTATAGAGTTAAAGATCACATATCACCTGATATCAATCGTTTCACACATGGTAAAAGTGTACACAACTGTATCACAACCTTTCTTACTGTTCATGGAGATAAAAGGCACAAGTACACAACATTTCTTGATTTAAAAAATGCCTTTGATATTGCTAATAGAGAAGTGATTATGTATGAATTAGCGAGAATGGATATAGGGGGACATTTATTACAATGGATACGAGGCTATCTTACCAACCGGAAGTTCTCTGCACTGTTCCAAGGCTACAAAAGTGAAACTAAAGTAATGCAACTAGGCACCCCACAAGGAGGAGTACTTAGTCCTACCTTGTTTAATGTTCTAATTAATGCTTTACTAAAATCAACCCCAACTAGTCCGGCAAACATCACTATCAGCTATGCAGATGACATCCTTGTGCATATTAAAACCCACCATGAAATGCAAACAGTCTTAAATTGTATACATACAGCTTGTGAGAGCCTTGGTCTTGTAATCAACGCTGCTAAAACTAAGGTATTTAACAGACAAATTGTCAACCGCAAAAGTGGACCACGAAAACTTAAGATAGATAACATACCAATAGACTATGTCTCTTCTTTCAAATACCTTGGTGTCTCTGTCCCTTGTACCTCAACTGCAGTCAATAAGTTACATCAACAATGTAGAGACAGACTCAAGGCTCTCAGAACTGTAGTGGGGTACAGCCCTGAATATGGTGTTAATATTAGAATAGCAAGAATGATGTATTTAGCATATATAAGATCTCTGATAGACTGTCATGCACCAGCTTTGGTCCTACAAAATGGCAAAAGTATTGATAGACTGGAAAAAATGCAAAATGAAGCACTCAGAATTATACTTGGCTGTCCTATAACTACCAAAGTTCTCAACATGCGGAAAAAATTAAATATTCTTAGCATTAGAGATAGAATATTTGAAATTAATCTTATGATGGGACTAAAGCGTCTGCGTGATAACAAAAAACAACATTGTGTCAGTTGCACTGTTAGAACACATACGAAATGGAACTAGCGAGTCTAAATGGATTCAAAGAACAGCCACTCATATTAAAATGATGGGACTGCACGATGTATATACAGATGAAAGAGTACAGCTCTTCCTTCCACCCTGGCAGATAGTACCTTTTGACATCTTGACCCCTGCACACCCCACCAAGAAACTAATCACAAACAACCCTCATGCTTAGCTTGCTGCTAAATTAAGCACCATAGAACACATTCACAATATACAAGCTGAAAACAACATAGCACAGACCATATACACTGACGGATCACTCAATACAGCTACAGGGAGGGCAAGAAGTGCTGTTATTGCGCATCAGCCCGATGGCAGCACAATTCAAAGAAATATCCGAATTAGTAACTGGGCGTCCACAATGCAAGCCGAGTTGGTAGCGATACTGGTAGCACTCGAAATTATTGACAACACTGAAGTAGACAGCTTAATTATTTCTGACTCCCTTTCCTCACTACGAGCAATAAACAGTTTGCAATCAAGTAAAACGTGCTTGCTTTGGAAGCTAGACGTAGATATATAAGAATACTTAGCAAGAGGATAAATATAAAAATGTTGTGGATTCCTTCTCACATTGGCATGCAGGAACATGACAAAGTTGACGCCCTTGCTAAGGCTGCAGTAAATATAGACAGTATTGAACGGAATCTTGAGTTATCAAATAGGTCCCTTAAAAGTGTCATTAGACGAGAACTCCTGGATGAATTTGAAGAAAGTAGAACAGTGCAAACTGGAACTAGCAGGTCCATTGCTCATCACAATGAAATGTGTGAAGTAAAACATGTGTATGGGGCAAGTAACAAAGTCAGTAGACTAACAGATGTTGTCACAGCTCGTATAAGACTTGGCTACAAGTATCTCTGGCAGTTCGGCTTGTATAGGGATCTAGATGAAGTAAAGTGTAAAGTGTGTGGACAAAGACAGGGACACACTCGAACACTATATCTTGGATTGTAGTAAAATTGAGCCTTTTAGAGATAAATCTAAGCTCACTTTGTATGATATGGCAACCTATCTTATTACCATGGATAAATTACCTGAAATCCTTGCACTGGACCCCACATTTCGCTTCAAGTAGATGAACGACATATGAGATTCAGAAACAAGTAGTGTATTGTGAGGACTAATAATATACAGAAGCTCCCCAATGACTCTGTAATATCCCCATTGGTCAAACTATTATGTATTAGCGATAAGACCTACAATTAATGTAAGATAACTTACTGTAAATATGTAGCTCTTGTAATAGCACTTTCTCTGTAACTAGCTGACATTGTAACTATAAGGTGTGAAGAATAGATGAAATTGCTTATGTAATAATCTAAGATGAGGTCTGATAAAGACCTTTTGTGCCCTCTGTAATGCTTTTGCGCTACCGCTCACAGGATGAGTATGGGGTGCACAATAAACGAGCCGTCTTCGGCGGCAACAATCAATCCGATTCGGAATAGGAGGCGAGCTTTCTTAAAGATGCCCTATGTGGTTGTGTTTAAACACCATAGGGTGGTTAAAAACAAAACAAATATATATATATTAAAATAAATATATATTAAACATATATATGTATATATATGTATATATATATATATATATATATATATATATATATATATATATATATATATATATATATATATATATATATATATATATATATTTGTATATTTTGGTAGCAGTTTTTCCTGTAGACATATATTATTAAATATGACCGAAAAAGTAAGATTAATAATTCTAACACGAATTTTCTCAATATTTCTTATGTTTCTTTTCACTGTTGATGGTAATTGAAAAATCAGTTCTCCAAAATTCATTTTTATTTCTAGTCTGACGTGACACTTGAACGCGTTTCGTAATAACTTATTACATTTTCAAAGACTTTAGTTTAACACACACACAACTATGACCTGCTAACACTAAACAGATTTCTTACTATGCTATAATTCAAACGGCTTTTCATTTTATATACCTGCATTTGGGTGAGGTGATATGTTACAACAGTTTTGGATGAGGTGAAAACAAACTTTCAACACAAGACAGAACAAGAAACAAAGGGTATAATATTGGGTAAGTTAAAGGGAAGAATGGAAGTAACTGCAAAGGGCTTATTGGCCCATATTTCTTGATGCTTCTATATTGGTGCGGAGTCTTGAAGTGGGTAGAATATAGTTGTGCATTAATTGGCTGTTGATTGCTGGTGTCGACTTCTTGATGTGTAGTGCCTCGCAGATATTAAGCCGCCTGATTTCGCTGTATCTATCGATGATTTCCGTGTTTTTTGTTAAGACTTCTCTGGTTATGGGAAGAGATTATATGTTCCTTAATGGAGCCCTGTTGCTTATGCATCGTTAATCGCCTGGAAAGAGATGTTGTCTTACCTATATACTGAGTTCTTTGAGGCTTAAAGTCCCAAAGTGGGCATTTGAAGGCATAGACAACATTGGTCTCTTTCAAAGCGTTCTGCTTTGTGTCTGGAGAGTTTCTCATAAGTAGGTTGGCAGTTTTTTGGTATTATAGTAAATCGTCAATTGTATCTTCTGAATTTTGTCTGTAGGGATAACGTTTCTATTAACAATGTCTTTCAGGACCCTTTCCTCCGTTTTATGAGCTGTGGAAAAGAAGTTCCTGTAAAATAGTCTAATAGGGGGTACAGGTGTTGAGCTAGTTGTCTCTTCAGAGGTTGCATGGCGTTTCACCTTCCTTCTTATGATGTCTTCAACGAAACCATTGGAGAAGCCGTTGTTGACGGTCGAGATAAGCGTTAACAACACTCCTCGTGTACCTGTCTGGGCAGTCACTGTTGGCATTCAGGCATATTCCTATGTTTGTTTCCTTAGAGTAGACTGCAGTGTGGAAACCTCCGCTCCTTTCCATGACTGTTACATCTAGAAAGGGCAGCTTCCCATCCTTCTCCATCTCGTAAGTGAAACGCAACACAGAATTCCACTCAAATGCCCCCTTTAGCTCCTGCTGATGTCTGACATGAGGTACCTGTGAAAAAATGTCGTCAACATACCTGCAGTATATGGCTTGTTTCAAGTTCATGTTGACTAAGACCTTTTGTTCGATGGTACCCATGTAGAAGTTCGCAAACAGGACACCTAGGGAAGAACCCATGGCGACCCCATCTACTTTCTTATACATGTATGGAATTGAGTCACTTCTGGGGTGCAAGTTTTCAATTATATATATATATATATATATATATATATATATATATATATATATATATATATATATATATATATATATATATATATATATATATATATATATATATATATATATATATATATATATATATATATATATATATATATTAGTATATTTTGGTAGCAGTCTTTCCTGTAGACATATATTATTAAATATGACCGAAAAAGTAAGATTAATAATTCTAACACGAATTTTCTCAATCTTTCGTACATTACGCTTCACTGTTGGAGGTAAATCAAAAATCACTTCTCCAAAATTCATTTGTATTTCTAGTCTGACGCGACACGGGCGCGTTTCGTAAAACTTATTACATTTTCAAAGACTTCACAAATACACAACTGATTAGAACGTATCTCTGATTTTATATCTACATTTGAGTGAGGTGGGAAGGGTGATGTGGCATTAACACAAGACAGAACAGGAGGGGATATTAATAGGGTATTAAAAGTATCAACACAAGACAGAACAGAAACAATGGGTATTGAATAGAAGTGTTTGTAGAAAGCCTATTGGTCCATATTTCTTGATGCTTCTATATTGGAGCGGAGTCTTGAGCTGGGTAGAATATAGTTGTGCAATAATTGGCTGTTGATTGCTGGTGTTGACTTCTTGATGTGTAGTGCCTCGCAAACGTCAAGCCGCCTGCTATCGCTGTATCTATCGATGATTTCTGTGTTGTTTACTAGGATTTCTCTGGCGATGGTTTGGTTATGGGAAGAGATTATATGTTCCTTAATGGAGCCCTGTTGCTTATGCATCGTTAAACGCCTAGAAAGAGATGTTGTTGTCTTGCCTATATACTGGGTTTTTTGGAGCTTACAGTCCCCAAGTGGGCATTTGAAGGCATAGACGACATTAGTCTCTTTTAAAGCGTTCTGTTTTGTGTCTGGAGAGTTTCTCATGAGTAGGCTGGCCGTTTTTCTGGTTTTATAGTAAATCGTCAGTTGTATCCTCTGATTTTTGTCTGTAGGGATAACGTTTCTATTAACAATATCTTTCAGGACCCTTTCCTCCGTTTTATGAGCTGTGGAAAAGAAGTTCCTGTAAAATAGTCTAATAGGGGGTATAGGTGTTGTGTTGGTTGTCTCTTCAGAGGTTGCATGGCGTTTCACTTTCCTTCTTATGATGTCGTCGACGAAACCATTGGAGAAGCCGTTGTTGACTAGGACCTGCCTTACCCTACAGAGTTCTTCGTCGACTTGCTTCCATTCTGAGCTGTGGCTGAGAGCACGGTCGACATATGCGTTAACAACACTCCTCTTGTACCTATCTGGGCAGTCGCTTTTGGCATTTAGGCACATTCCTATGTTCGTTTCCTTAGTGTAGACTGCAGTGTGGAAACCTCCGCTCTTTTCCATGACTGTTACATCTAGAAAGGGCAGCTTCCCATCCTTTTCCATCTCGTAAGTGAAATGCAGCACGGAACTCCGCTCAAATGCCTCCTTCAGCTCCTGCAGATGTCTGACATCAGGTACCTGTGTAAAAATGTCGTCAACATACCTGCAGTATATGGCCGGTTTCAAGTTCATGTCGACTAAGACTTTTTGCTCGATGGTACCCATGTAGAAGTTTGCAAACGGGACACCTAGGGGAGAACCCATGGCGACCCCATCTACTTGCTTATACATGTGCCCATCCGGGCTCAAGAAGGGTGCCTCTTTAGTACAAGCTTGGAGTAGTTTCCTTAGGATATTTTCTGGTATGTCAAGAGGAGTACAGGCTGGATCACGATACACTCTGTCGGCTATCATCCCGATTGTCTCGTCCACTGGTACGTTGGTGAACAGCGATTCTACGTCCAACGAGGCTCTTATTCCTGTGGCCCGTGTGCCCCGCAGTAAGTCAACAAATTCCTTTGGCGACTTCAGGCTGAAGGCGCAAGGGACATAAGGAGTCAGCAGGCCGTTGAGTCGCTTCGCTAGTCTGTACGTGGGTGTGGGTATCTGGCTAATGACTGGCCAAAGTGGGTTTCCAGGCTTGTGTGTCTTGACATTTCCATACGCATATCCAGGTTTATATTCCCCAATAATCTTTGGCAGGTGGAGTCCTGATTTCTTGGCGTTCACAGTTTCGATTAGTTTGTTGACCTTTGCTTTCAATTCGGCTGTAGTGTCCTTCGTTACCCTTTGGAATTTAGTTTGGTCAGAGAGTATGAGGTTTATTTTCGCCAGATATTCGTCTTTTTTAAGAATGACGTATATTGGCGACTTGTCACCTCTCCTGACAACTATCTCCTTGTTCACACGAAGGCTTTTGGCTGCCGCTTTGAGCTCGGGGGACAGTATGGTGCTTCTGTAATTGCCTCGATTCTTTCCTCCTTCCGCAATAAGTTCTGCTTGTAAGGTATCTTTGGTAGTGACCTTCTTTTGTGTCTCGAGGTCAAATATGTCGTCCAACAGAATTTCCAACTCCACTTTCCGGGCCATCTCACTCGGTCTGGACATAACGTGACAGTTTATGCCCAGATTTAGGAGAGTGACTTGGTCCTCAGTGAGGTTAATTCCTGCAAGGTTCAGGAAGCCATCTTTTGGTCGTGGAATTGCCATAGGTCCTCCATATAACGTTGTTAGTTTCTTGATAATCCTTGTTTCAGTGCTGAGGTGATGTCGGTCTGTGAGGATGTCGACAGGAAAGACTGCTACCAAAATATACTAATATTAAAACGCACGACCCAGCAGCAAGGAATCAAGCCTTCACGATAAAATATCGCCAGGATCTGATTCGTGATCAGATATACAAGGCAGAGAATGAAATCAAAGACAACAAAACGCAACTACTTCATGCAACGAACGAGTGGAGAAATAGCAACATCGACGAAAGTATCCGTACCCGCATTGAACAACACCTCGACATCCTCACAGACCGACATACGCGGTCATATAATATGGGCACCTGTATGGTGATGTGGCACCATACAGGTGCCACATCACCCCTTCCACCTCACTCAAATGTAGATATAAAATCGGAGATGCGTAAGTTCTATTCAGTTGTGTATTTGTGAACTAAAGTCTTTGAAAATGTAATAAGTTTTACGAAACGCGCTCGTGTCGCGTCAGACTAGAAATAAAAATGAATTTTGGAGAATTGATTTTTGATTTACCTCCAACAGTGAAAAGAAATGTACGAAAGATTGAGAAAATTCGTGTTAGAATTATTAATCTTACTTTTTCGGTCATATTTAATAATATATATATATATATATATATATATATATATATATATATATATATATATATATATATATATATATATATATATGTCGTACCTAGTAGCCAGAACGCACTTCTCAGCCTACTATGCAAGGCCCGATTTGCCTAATAAGCCAAGTTTTTATGAATTATTTATTTTTCGACTACCTAACCTACCTAACCGAACCTAACCTAACTTTTTCGGCTACCTAACCTAACCTAACCTATAAAGATAGGTTAGGTTAGGTTAGGTAGGGTTGGTTAGGTTCGGTCATATATCTACGTTAATTTTAACTCTAATAAAAAAAAATTGACCTCATACATAATGAAATGGGTAGCTTTATCATTTCATAAGAAAAAAAATTGAGAAAATATATTAATTCAGGAAAACTTGGCTTATTAGGCAAATCGGACCTTGCATAGTAGGCTGAGAAGTGCGTTCTGGCTACTAGGTACGACATATATATATATATATATATATATATATATATATATATATATATATATATATATATATATACAAAACTTGATTCAAAATAACGTTTTGCGGCGCTCTTTTTCACTTTAAATGTTTTGGTGAATAAACCTTTTAAATAAAAGCTTTACATAAATATCAGGTTTCAAGAAGAATTAAAAAATAAACTGTTTGTGATGCTCCACGTTCGCGATGCTGCAGTTTTACACACCTGGGATACTGCAGATTTACACACCTGGGATGCTACAGATTTACACACCTGGGATGCTACAGATTTACACACCTAGGATGCTGCAGATTTACACACCTAGGATGCTGCAGATTTACACACCTGGGATGTTGCAGATTTACACACCTAGGATGCTGCAGATTTACACACCTAGGATACTGCAGATTTACACACCTGGGATGCTGCAGATTTACACACCTGGGATGCTACAGATTTACACACCTGGGATGCTGCAGATTTACACACCTAGGATGCTGCAGATTTACACACCTAGGATGCTGCAGATTTACACACCTGGGATGCTGCATATTTACACACCTGGGATGCTACAGATTTACACACCTGGGATGCTGCAGATTTACACACCTGGGATGCTGCAGATTTACACACCACGGATGCTACAGATTTACACACCTGGAATGCTGCAGATTTACACACCTGGGATGCTGCAGATTTACGCACCTGGGATGCTGCAGATTTACACACCTGGGATGCTGCAGATTTACACACCTGGGATGCTGCAGATTTACACACCTGGGATGCTGCAGATTTACACACCTGGGATACTGCAGACTTACACACCTGGGATGCTGCAGATTTATACACCACGGATGCTACAGATTTACACACCTGGGATGCTGCAGATTTACACACCTGGGATGCTGCAGATTTACGCACCTGGGATGCTGCAGATTTACACACCTGGGATGCTGCAGATTTACACACCTGGGATGCTGCAGATTTACACACCTAGGATGCTACAGATTTACACACCTGGGATGCTGCAGATTTACACACCAGGGATGCTGCAGATTTACACACCTGGGATGCTGCAGATTTACACACCTGGGATGCTGCAGATTTACACACCTAGGATGCTGCAGATTTACACACCTGGGATGCTGCATATTTACACACCTGGGATGCTACAGATTTACACACCTGGGATGCTGCAGATTTACACACCTGGGATGCTGCAGATTTACACACCACGGATGCTACAGATTTACACACCTGGGATGCTGCAGATTTACACACCTGGGATGCTGCAGATTTACGCACCTGGGATGCTGCAGATTTACACACCTGGGATGCTGCAGATTTACACACCTGGGATGCTGCAGATTTACACACCTGGGATGCTGCAGATTTACACACCTGGGATACTGCAGATTTACACACCTGGGATGCTGCAGATTTATACACCACGGATGCTACAGATTTACACACCTGGGATGCTGCAGATTTACACACCTGGGATGCTGCAGATTTACGCACCTGGGATGCTGCAGATTTACACACCTGGGATGCTGCGGATTTATACACCTGGGATGCTGCAGATTTACACACCTAGGATGCTACAGATTTACACACCTGGGATGCTGCAGATTTACACACCAGGGATGCTGCAGATTTACACACCTGGGATGCTGCAGATTTACACACCTGGGATGCTGCAGATTTACACACCTGGGATGCTGCAGATTTACACACCTGGGATGCTACAGATTTACACACCTGGGATGCTGCAGATTTACACACCAGGGATGCTGCAGATTTACACACCTGGGATGCTGCAGATTTACACACCTAGGATGCTACAGATTTACACACCTGGGATGCTGCAGATTTACACACCTAGGATGCTACAGATTTACACACCTGGGACGCTGCAGATTTACATACCTTGGATGCTGCAGATTTACACACCTGGGATGTTGTAGATATACACACCTGGGATGCTGCAGATTTACACACCAGGGATGCTGCAGATTTACACACCTGGGATGTTGTAGATATACACACCTGGGATGTGTCAGCAGGCTCAACGGCCTGCTGGCTCCTTATGTCCCTTGCGCCTTCAGCCTGAAGTCTCCAAAGGAATTTGTTGACTTACTGCGGGGCACACGGGCCACAGGGATAAGAGCCTCGTTAGACGTAGAATCACTGTTCACCAACGTACCTGTGGACGAGACAATCGGGATGATAGCCGACAGAGTGTATCGTGATCCAGCCTGTACTCCTCTTGACATACCAGAAAATATGTATATGTATAAGCACATGTATAAGCACATGTATAAGCAAGTAGATGGGGTCGCCATGGGTTCTCCCCTAGGTGTCCTGTTTGCAAACTTCTACATGGGTACCATCGAGCAAAAAGTCTTAGTCGACATGAACTTGACACCGGCCATATACTGCAGGTATGTTGACGACATTTTTACACAGGTACCTGATGTCAGACATCTGCAGGAGCTGAAGGAGGCGTTTGAGCAGAGTTCCGTGCTGCGTTTCACTAACGAGATGGAAAAGGATGGGAAGCTGCCCTTTCTAGATGTAACAGTCATGGAAAAGAGCAGAGGTTTCCACACTGCAGTCTACACTAAGGAAAGGAACATAGGAATAAATATGCAGCATCCCAGGTGTGTAAATCTGCAGCATCCTAGGTGTGTAAATCTGCAGCATCCTAGGTGTGTAAATCTGCAGCATCCCAGGTGTGTAAATCTGTAGATGCAACCTCTGAAGAGACAACTAACACAACACCTATACCCCCTATTAGACTATTTTACAGGAACTTCTTTTCCACAGCTCATAAAACGGAGGAAAGGGTCCTGAAAGATATTGTTAATAGAAACGTTATCCCTACAGACAAAAATCAGAGGATACAACTGACGATTTACTATAAAACCAGAAAAACGGCCAGCCTACTCATGAGAAACTCTCCAGACACAAAGCAGAACGCTTTAAAAGAGACCAACGTCGTCAATGCCTTCAAATGCCCTCTTGGGGACTGTAAGCTCCAAAAAACCCTGTATATAGGCAAGACAACAACATCTCTTTCTAGGCGTTTAACGATGCATAAGCAACAGGGCTCCATTAAGGAACATATAATCTCTTCCCACAACCAAACCATCGCCAGAGAAATCCTAGTAAACAACACAGAAATTATCGATAGATACAGTGATAGCAGGCGGCTTGACGTTTGCGAGGCACTACACATTAAAAAGTCAACACCAGCAATCAACAGCCAATTAATGCACAACTATATTCTACCCACCTCAAGACTCCGCTCCAATATAGAAGCATCAAGAAATATGGACCAATAGGCTTTCTACAATCACTTCCATTCAATACCCATTGTTTCGTGTTCTGTCTTGTGTTGATGAAATTAATACCCTATTAATGCCACCTCACCCCATCCACCTCACTCAAATGTAGATATAAACAAATCGGAGATGTGTAAGTTCTATTCAGTTGTGTATGTTTAAACTAAAGTCTTTGAAAATGTAATAAGTTTTACGAAACACGCTCAAGTGTCGCGTCAGACTCGAAATAAAAATAAATTTTGGAGAATTGATTTTTGAATTACCACCAACAGTGAAAAGAAATGTACGAAAGATAGAGAAAATTCGTGTTAGAATTATTAATCTTACTTTTTCGGTCATATTTAATAATATATATATATATCTATATATATATATATATATATATATATATATATATATATATATATATATATATATATATATATATATATATATATATATATATATTAGTATATTTTGGTAGCAGTCTTTCCTGTAGACATATATTATTAAATATGACCGAAAAAGTAAGATTAATAATTCTAACACGAATTTTCTCAATCTTTCGTACATTACGCTTCACTGTTGGAGGTAAATCAAAAATCACTTCTCCAAAATTCATTTTTATTTCTAGTCTGACGCGACACGGGCGCGTTTCGTAAAACTTATTACATTTTCAAAGACTTCACAAATACACAACTGATTAGAACTTACGTCTCTCTGATATTATATCTACATTTGAGTGAGGTGGGAAGGATGATGTGGCATTAACACAAGACAGAACAGGGGATATTAATAGGGTATTAAAAGTATCAACACAAGACAGAACAGAAAACAATGGGTATTGAATAGAAGTGTTTGTAGAAAGCCTATTGGTCCATATTTCTTGATGCTTCTATATTGGAGCGGAGTCTTGAGGTGGGTAGAATATAGTTGTGCAATAATTGGCTGTTGATTGCTGGTGTTGACTTCTTGATGTGTAGTGCCTCGCAAACGTCAAGCCGCCTGCTATCGCTGTATCTATCGATGATTTCTGTGTTGTTTACTAGGATTTCTCTGGCGATGGTTTGGTTATGGGAAGAGATTATATGTTCCTTAATGGAGCCCTGTTGCTTATGCATCGTTAAACGCCTAGAAAGAGATGTTGTTGTCTTGCCTATATACTGGGTTTTTTGGAGCTTACAGTCCCCAAGTGGGCATTTGTAGGCATAGACGACGTTAGTCTCTTTTAAAGCGTTCTGTTTTGTGTCTGGAGAGTTTCTCATGAGTAGGCTGGCCGTTTTTCTGGTTTTATAGTAAATCGTCAGTTGTATCCTCTGATTTTTGTCTGTAGGGATAACGTTTCTATTAACAATATCTTTCAGGACCCTTTCCTCCGTTTTATGAGCTGTGGAAAAGAAGTTCCTGTAAAATAGTCTAATAGGGGGTATAGGTGTTGTGTTAGTTGTCTCTTCAGAGGTTGCATGGCTTTTCACTTTCCTTCTTATGATGTCTTCGATGAAACCATTGGAGAAGCCGTTATTGACTAGAACCTGCCTTACCCTACAGAGTTCTTCGTCGATTTGCTTCCATTCTGAGCTGTGGCTGAGAGCACGGTCGACGTATGCGTTAACAACACTCCTCTTGTACCTGTCGGGGCAACAAGGAGATAGTTGTCAGGAGAGGTGACAAGTCGCCAATATATGTCATTCTTAAAAAAGACGAATATCTGGCGAAAATGAACATCATACTCTCTGACCAAACTAAGTTCCAAAGGGTAACGAAGGACACTACAGCCGAATTAAAAGCAAAGGTCAACAAACTGATCGAAACTGTGAACGCCAAGAAATCCGGACTCCACCTGCCAAAGATCATTGGGGAATATAAACCTGGATATGCGTATGGAAATGTCAAGACGCACAAACCTGGAATCCCACTTCGGCCAATCATTAGCCAGATACCCACACCCACGTACAGACTGGCAAAGCGACTCAACGGCCTGCTGACTCCTTATGTTCCTTGCGCCTTCAGCCTGAAGTCTCCAAAGGAA
Source organism: Procambarus clarkii (assembly GCF_020424385.1). NCBI lineage: Eukaryota > Metazoa > Arthropoda > Malacostraca > Decapoda > Cambaridae > Procambarus > Procambarus clarkii. Next base: position 24,413,598 of record NC_059586.1, on the reverse strand, counting down.
TTTGTGGACTTACTGCGGGGCACACGGGCCACAGGGATAAGAGCCTCGTTGGACGTAGAATCGCTGTTTACCAACGTACCTGTGGACGAGACAATCGGAATGATAGCCGACAGAGTGTATCGTGATCCAGCCTGTACTCCTCTTGACATGCCAGAAAGTATTCTGAGGAAACTACTCCAAGCTTGTACTAAAGAGGCACCCTTCTTGAGCCCGGATGGGCACATGTATAAGCAAGTAGATGGGGTCGCCATGGGTTCTCCCCTAGGTGTCCTGTTTGCAAACTTCTACATGGGTACCATCGAGCAAAAAGTCTTAGTCGACATGAACTTGAAACCGGCCATATACTGCAGGTATGTTGACGACATTTTTACACAGGTACCTGATGTCAGACATCTGCAGGAGCTGAAGGAGGCATTTGAGCAGAGTTCCGTGCTGCGTTTCACTTACGAGACGGAAAAGGATGGGAAGCTGCCTTTTCTAGATGTAACAGTCATGGAAAAGGGCGGAGGTTTCCACACTGCAGTCTACACTAAGGAAACAAACATAGGAATGTGCCTAAATGCCAACAGCGACTGCCCCGACAGGTACAAGAGGAGTGTTGTTAACGCATACGTCGACCGTGCTCTCAGCCACAGCTCAGAATGGAAGCAAGTCGACGAAGAACTCTGTAGGGTAAGGCAGGTTCTAGTCAATAACGGCTTCTCCAATGGTTTCATCGAAGACATCATAAGAAGGAAAGTGAAAAGCCATGCAACCTCTGAAGAGACAACTAACACAACACCTATACCCCCTATTAGACTATTTTACAGGAACTTCTTTTCCACAGCTCATAAAACGGAGGAAAGGGTCCTGAAAGATATTGTTAATAGAAACGTTATCCCTACAGACAAAAATCAGAGGATACAACTAACGATTTACTATAAAACCAGAAAAACGGCCAGCCTACTCATGAGAAACTCTCCAGACACAAACAGAACGCTTTAAAAGAGACTAACGTCGTCTATGCCTTCAAATGCCCACTTGGGGACTGTAAGCTCCAAAAAACCCAGTATATAGGCAAGACAACAACATCTCTTTCTAGGCGTTTAACGATGCATAAGCAACAGGGCTCCATTAAGGAACATATAATCTCTTCCCATAACCAAACCATCGCCAGAGAAATCCTAGTAAACAACACAGAAATCATCGATAGATACAGCGATAGCAGGCGGCTTGACGTTTGCGAGGCACTACACATCAAGAAGTCAACACCAGCAATCAACAGCCAATTATTGCACAACTATATTCTACCCACCTCAAGACTCCGCTCCAATATAGAAGCATCAAGAAATATGGACCAATAGGCTTTCTACAAACACTTCTATTCAATACCCATTGTTTTCTGTTCTGTCTTGTGTTGATACTTTTAATACCCTATTAATATCCCCTGTTCTGTCTTGTGTTAATGCCACATCATCCTTCCCACCTCACTCAAATGTAGATATAATATCAGAGAGACGTAAGTTCTAATCAGTTGTGTATTTGTGAAGTCTTTGAAAATGTAATAAGTTTTACGAAACGCGCCCGTGTCGCGTCAGACTAGAAATAAAAATGAATTTTGGAGAAGTGATTTTTGATTTACCTCCAACAGTGAAGCGTAATGTACGAAAGATTGAGAAAATTCGTGTTAGAATTATTAATCTTACTTTTTCTGTCATATTTAATATATATATATATATATATATATATATATATATATATATATATATATATATATATATATATATATATATATATATATATATATATATATATATATTGGGGGTACCACCTCTAGTGCAATTGCAGGGACCCACATCCTTGAAGAAGAAAACAAAGAGCATTCAGAGAAGATCTGGTAAATTCTCACTGGATACTTCATTCTTTTCTTCTCCTACCACCCCTATTATTTTTTTGTATGTTTTGTATTATATTATTGCAATGCTACAATTTACAGAGAACACACACACACACACACACAAATATATAACGATTAAACAATCAGCGTTCGAAGACCTCGTCCAGCTCCTTGGAGGTTGGTGCGTACCCAGGATACAGCACGCATTTCCCCTCTGAACTGCGACACTGAGGCGCTGGAACAGGAAACTGGCTGCTCGTGGGTCTCTAGTTTTCCCAATGAGTTCCTCACCCACCTCCTTTAAAAACTTGAGTGCATATTTACCCCAGGCGCCCAGAGTCTCAGAGCCTATCGGCACGAACCTGTAACAACATTCTAGGTCTCTGTACTTGTAAATTTTCTGGGTCTCCATGAAGGTGGCTGCCCCACCTCCCTTCTCTGAGCTGTAACGTAAATAGGTATCAGCCAATGTAGATGCACAGGTGTAATCTCATACGACCTGTTTACCTTCCCTCCATGGCTGCAGGGTGACTCCATCTGGGCGTTTTAGGCTGTTGTCAGGTCTGCACAACTGGGGTTCCCTTTGTGCTGGACACCCAGCTGTAGCCAAACTTCTCCTGATGATGTCATTGACTGCTTCGTATCTGGCAATCTTTCCCTGTGTCTTACGACAGATGAGACCATGGCTGCCGTATTGGTCTGCCCGTGCATGGCCGCAAACACACTGGTGTTCGGTGGAGATAGGGGCGGCAAGGCGCAGAGCAACACCAATACTTAGGGTCCGATGGTCCAGGCGGGTGCCCAAGGCGGAATTAGGGACTGCCAACAGGAAGTACCCGGCATGGGGGACTTGCACAGCTAGGAGACGCGCTCTGTCCTTCTGAGAAGCTGCGTCCAGCAATGCTTTGGAAGAGAAAACATGCACTCTCTTGAACATTATATTGTAGAATGTCCCATACTGACTGACTTTCGCCCTCCTGGGCTAAGGTATGCTGAACTCTGTAATTACTATATGAGTACTGGAACACTTGATGATATATTGGACTTGTATCCAAAATTGACCATGTAATATATCAATCATACAATGTATATATATGATGTAACTATATAACCTGAGCTTGTAAGAGCACCTTCATCCCCTTCAGTGATTAAGTGCTTAATTGCACACTAGTTTCTTTATCAGCTACCTCACCCTGTCAGGGTAAATGAGACAAATGTATGTGAATGCATGTGTGTGTATATATGTATGTGTATGTGTGTGTGTATGTATATGTATGGGTATAAAACATATATGGAAGCTGATCAGAATTACATTTCACCTTTGTGAATGTACATTAATGACACTATGTAAAAGACACAGCTAACACTTTATGTAGGGCATACGTAAATCTGTGTATCTATGTATTTACGTATGTAGGTTAGCTTAGCATTTTAAAAGCACCGAATCACCATCTGTGGTTGAGTGTTCAATAAACCCTTGAACTGTATGTTTAACACTTCTCTAACCCTGTCCATGGAGGACAGAAGAAAATGTATATATGCTGGTTAGCATTGTAAATGTGTGGCCACGTCTGTGGTAGAAAATAATAATAATAAAAAAAAAATGCTTTGGCGATGTTCTCCACTATGGGGCTATCCCATTTGGCCTGTTTACCGTTGTTTGGAATAGTTGGTCGGGTGTGTGAATTGGCAAGAGTGTCCCACTGACCAGCTCCATCCACAAATTTGGGATCACGAATCTCAATGGAGTTCCTTAGGTATTCTGGAAGTATTTCATTCACTAATTCACTTGTAGCACTGGTCGAGGATAAGAATGCCAGCAATTTTAACTGTGTCGCCTTGCGAATACCTACACCCCTGAGTCGAACTGGGAGCGTTGCTTGGTCCCACTGGTCATCTTGCAGGGAGAGGTTTAACACTTTCATAGTTATTGTCTTTAGGAGTGAGTCGTATTCCGTTAATTTTGGGCTGTCAAAGGAAGGAGCACACCTGAGGAAATAGGTAAGTCTGGGCAAGGCCAGGCACCTTGTAAGAAGGTACAAAGCATCGTGAGCATCCAAAGCCCCTATTCGCGCCTCCATCCTCCTCAGGTCTTTAAGCTTTTCTTCGAGGACTACCTCAATGGCGTTCGAGTCCAGAGGTGCCCCTAGCAGCACACTGTCGGTGGGAGCGATAACTTGGGCTCCTGGCAATAAGATTCGTACAGCATCTATGATTGGTTGGCTGGATTGGATGATTTCACACTTTGATGGATTTAGTGTAAGGCCTAACTCCTCTCCCCTAGATTTCACTAGCTGAAGATCTCCTAGCAGGGATTCCTGTGTCCCTGCCAGGGTGCCATCGTCCAGGAACCAGATGTTGAATTCGCTGGACAACTTGCTTGTGACCTCCTTAGCTGCCAGGCAGAAAAGGAAAGGGGCAAGTGGGTCTCCCTGCTGGACACCTTCTGCGGAAACAACTTCATGTTCCCAAAACAACAGTGTCGATTCCCTACTGTACCACATCCCTTTTTACCTGGTTGAAGGCATTTTTAAAGTCTAATTTAATTAATGCCTTATTTTTTGGGAGGTGCTTGATATAGGCTCGTGCTGCATGAGCTGCTGCTTCACAGCCATGGGGGACACCAAAACCTAGTTGATGGGGTCGAAGCATCGTTGCAGCGTCTATGCTGATTTTTCTGACAGGTGCCCTAGCAACAAGGCGCCGAAGTGTGTTACCCACGGCAATGAGTCTGACTCCACCATCCTTCTTCTTAAGGGCAAAAAGGGATGCTCCGAAGAAGAAGGGTTTAATTGTGCTGAGGTGCTGAGGTCTTACTCCAGTGTATCCTCCTGCTGAGCCTGGTGGAAATGACATGATGGCTTTGTATACCTCTGACGCTTGGAGGAATAGATGTCCCATGTCAGGGACATTTGTGTCCCGAGCAGTGAGTTCCCATGATACTCTGGGAGGGTGCTTCTCTCTCAGTGAGTCGGCAGTTGCTGTATTTCTAGGGGCGATTGTTTCTTCACTGGTAAGTAACCTAATTGCCCCTACTGTGTTGCCCTCTTCAATTTTCTTGGTCACTTGTGTTCCAAGCTTAAAGTTATCATTGGAACTCTTGGGTCTGCCACGACGGTTCTTGCGTTGAGGAGGGATGGGGATCAAGTTGTCAGCTCTGGGGAAATTATTTATTGCCCTAGTGACTGATGAGGCTAGCGACTTGCCTCCTCTTGCAGGTACGCCTAAGCAAATATTGCCAAACAGGAGCAAATTATGCCATGCTTTGATGGTGGCCGCAGCATTAAGATTTTCAGACCGTTCATTTACTTTCCTTAAAAGGCCTGTATATTTCCCTGCTGCAAATGGGCGCGCTGCTTTAGGAATGTGGGGAAGAGTTCTGGTGGTGGATGATTTGATGGCCCCCAGGAGGTCATCTGATGATATGAAGTTTGCTGGGATGTGTGGGGGTGCCGGGGGGACCTGTGGACCTTCCCTCTCTACAGGTACCGTCAATGAACCCTCACAGCCGTTGTGCTGACGTAGGGTTCCATCGTTTCTAAGGCTGTGAGATTCGTCACAAACCCGACACGTTCCTCTGGGTCTGGGTCCCCTCTGGGTGCGCCTCTGGGTGCATTGTTCCCAGGACCGTGTTCTTGGCTGAGGGGTTCCTGGTTAGTTGGTGGAGTCCCCTCCGTCCCCCGGGCGAGCTGTGACATAGGAGTGGCGTAGGAGGGTGATCACGGGTGGTGGCGGCAGGGGTAGTTGGCTGTCCCTCGCACTCACCACTCTTGTGGGTACTTGTGTCTCCCTCCTGAATGCTTGCTGTGATCTGTGCCATATCTGGGTGCACGGAGGGTGACACATCTATGCAACAGGCACTGTGTGGGCAGTGAATAGGTGGGTGGGAGACCCCCAGCAGGAGGGTGGGTGGGGTGGGATGGCAGGAGGTACAGTGGTGCGGTGAGGCCGGCAGGCAGGGAGGGGGGGGGGGGGGTTGACCGGAATATATATATATATATATATATATATATATATAAATATATATATATATATATATATATATATATATATATATATATATATATATATAAATATATAAATATATATATATATATATATATATTTATATATATAAATATATATATATATATATATATATATATATATATATATAAATATATATATATATATAACTATATATATATAACTATATATATATATATATATATATATATATATATATATATATATATATATAAATATATATATATATATATATATATATATATATAAATATATATAAATATATAAATATATATATATATATATATATTTATATATATAAATATATATATATATATATATATATATATATATATAAATATATATATATATAACTATATATATATAACTATATATATATATATATAAATATATATATATTTATATATATAAATATATATAAATATATATATATATATATAACTATATATATATATATATATATAAATATATATATATATATATATATATATATATATATATATATATATATATATATATATATATATATATATATAAATATATATATATATAACTATATATATAACTATATATATATATATATATATATATATATATATATATATATATATATATATATATATATATATATATATATATATATATATATATATATATATATATATATATATATATATATATATATATATATATATTAAATATATATATATATAACTATATATATATAACTATATATATATATATATATATATATATATATATATATAAATATATATATATATATATATATATATATATATATATATATATATATATATATATATAACTATATATATATAACTATATAACTATATATATATATATATATATATATATATATATATATATATATATATATATTTATATATATATATATATGTATATCTAGATATGTATATATATATATATATATATATATATATATATATATATATATATATATATATATATATATATATATATATATATATATAGGGGGGTACCACCACTGGTGCATTTATAGGGACCCACAGCCTCAGAGAAGGGAACACAGAGCACTCAGGGAAAAACTTGACATTTAACTCTGAATACGAAAGAGTGTTCACTTCTCCTACCACCCCCTTTTTTTTTATTATTTATTATGATGTACACTTTATTATGCAAGGTTATACAGTTACATATCTGATTTTATACAAAAAATAAACATTAAGAGGACACAAGAAAAAGTTCGCTTCCTAGAGGCTGTAGATTTCCTCGAACTCCTCCGACGCCGGGCAGGAACCGAGGATGCAGCGGGCATTTCCCCTCTGGATCGCGACACTGAGGCGCTGAAAGAGAAAACTTGCTGCTCTAGGGTCTCTTGTGGTGTCAATGAGCTTGGAACCAAGATCCTTAAGAAACCTTCTTGCACTCTCACCCCATGGGCCTAGGGTCTCAGACCCTATTGGAACGAAATTGTACCTTTGATCTAATTGCCTGTACTTGACTGACTTTTGTTTTTCTCTGTGTGTCGCTGCGGCTCCCGCCGTGCCGGCAGAGAGGGTGATGTATGTCGTTGCCAGGGTGGATACGCAAGTATAGTCCCATGCTAACTGCCTGCCACCCTTCCACGGACGCAGTGTGATTCCGTCTGGTCGGCCGGCAAAGCTAACAGAGTCACGGTTCAGTAGGTTGCGGGGCTCTCTCTCCGCTGGACACTGAGCAGAGGCAAGGCTTCTTTTAATGATGTCGTTGACTTCGTCGTGTCTAGTGTGACAACCACCCGATTTTCCACAGTGCAGGCCATGCAATCCATATTCGTCAGCATCTGCCTCGCCGCAAATACACCTGTGAACAGTGTGGATAGGGGCAGCTAGGCGGAGAGCGACTGCACTACGGAGCTCCTGCGGATCAAGACGTGTGCCTGTCGCAGACATAGGGACTGCCAGAAGGAAGTCCCCTGCATGGGGAGCCTGCACAGCTGTGAGGCGTGCACGATCACTGGGGGTTGTTGCTGCCTCCAGCAAAGCTGTGGCTTCTTTGTCTACAATGGGGCTGTCCCAACTGGATTGTTTCTTGGCTTTCGGCATGGCTGGTCTGAGTGCTGGGTCTGTCATGGCACCCCATTTCGTGTCGCATTCCGTGTAGTGGGGGTCCTGTATCCCCGCTACATCACTCAGGGTGTCAGGTAGAATTTCCTTAACCAGGTCATCTGATGCTGAGGAGGAAGACAGGAAGGCTGGGACAGCAATTTGGGTGGCGGTGCGGACACCCAAGCCACCGAGCCTGACAGGAAGAGTGGCTTGTTTCCACTGGCATTCGTTGAGGGAGAGGTTAACAACTTTTTCCAGCATGGTCTTCAGTAGGAGGTCATACTCGTCAAGCTTTGGGTTGTTGTAAGATGGGGCGCACCTCAGAAAGTAGGTTAGCCTCGGAAGGGAAAGGCATTTGGTGAGGAGATAAAAAGCATCGTGGGCATCGATGTCACCTATTCTGTCTTCCATCCTCCTAAGGTCTGCGATTTTCTTGTCGAGGATCTCCTCAATGGCGTTAGACCCGAGGGGAGCTCCAAGGAGGGTGCTGTTCTCGGCCCTAATGACATGGGCTCCAGGCAAGGCAGACCTTATTCTAGCTACGATGTCTGGGTTGGAGGAGACTACTTCACACTTGGAAGGGTTCAGGACGAGACCCAGGCTTACTTCTTGCTCCCTTATTTTTCTGATATCTGACAAGAGGTGGTCTACGGTGCCAGCTATAGTGCCATCATCCAAAAACCAGATGTTGAACTCGCTGGACAAGCTTTCGGTGATTTCTTTTAAGACTAAGCAGAAAAGAAGGGGAGCAAGAGGATCACCTTGCTGATATATATATACATATATATATATATATATATATATATATATATATATATATATATATATATATATATATATATATATATATATATATATATATATATATGTATATCTAGATGTAACAGTCATGGAAAGGAGCGGAGTTTTCCACACTGCAGTCTACACTAAGGAAACAAACATAGGAATGTGCCTGAATGCCAACAGTGACTGTTCGGACAGGTACAGGAGGAGCTGCCAATCACCGGGAAGCGGCCAAGTCACGTAAATACAGAGACCTTGAGCACCACTACAATTTTGTCCCCATTGCCTCAGAGACACTTGGTGCCTGGGGTAAAAGTGCTGCTAGCTTTTTGAAGGAGTTGGGGTCTAAGCTAATCGAAACAACTAGAGACCCTAGAGCTGCCAGTTTTCTTTTTCAGCGCCCGAGTGTGGCAATCCAGAGAGGAAATGCTCACTGCATCCATGGTTCCTGCCCGCCATATGAGGAGCTGGAGGAGCTGTACAACTTGTGACAAGCAGCCTTGTACTCTGCATGTAATCAATATTGTAATTTTTTTGTGTAATGACATTTTCAAATAAAGTTAGATAAATACACACACATACCAAAAGAATAGGGGTGGTAGGAGAAGAAAATATCAAAGTGTTCAGTGAGGATCCACAAGGTCTTCTCTGAGTACTCTTTATTTTCTTCTCCGAGGCTATGGGTCCCTACACTTGCACCAGAGGTGGTACCCCTTCTGGGTGTATATATATATATATAAATATATATATATATATATATATATATATATATATATATATATATATATATATATATATATATATACTCTTGTATGAGTCTTGAACATTCAAAATAATCATACTGGTGACTGAAAATATTTATATTACAGGTGTAGCAATTTGTGATCTGTTTATTAAATTGACTTTTGTTTATTAGATTGACTTCCACACTTCCACTACACATAAGGGGCATAACTGGCCGACCCCTCACAGTGTTCAAGAGAAAACTGGATAAGCACCTCCAAAGGATACCTGATCAACCAGGCTGTGACTCGTACGTCAGGCTGCGAGCAGCCGCGTCTAACAGCCTGGTTGATCAGTCCAGCAACCAGGAGGTCTGGTCGACGACCGGGCCGCGGGGACGCTGAGCCCCGGAAGCACCTCAAGGTAAACTCAAGGTTGGGTAATGTGCAAATTCATGGTTATAATTGTTAGACTTCTAAACTGTTGCTGTACCTTATTTACACATAATAATTTTGTCCCGGCCGAGGTAAATCACTCAGATCACCACCTCGGGTACTTATTTTGAACTTTGGTTTGTCCCTGAACTATATAGTTCCAAATTGCATTATGAACTTAGGAGGAAGTTCTGGATCAAAGTTTCTTTCGGATCCGGAATTTTGTTGTAGCTTTGGGACACGTAGCCATATTCTCGTCACAGTGTTGACACTCTCTGCACCCTTAAGTCTTCGCTCAACGTCCGTGATTAACTGTTGAGGTGGGGAGTTTATTATTCTTTCACAGAGCACAAGGAATAATAACTCTTTCCGAAAGTTAATTTCCGAAACTCCAGTTGGAAACCTCTTTTCTTTATCCTCAGTATTAGAGCATATTGCCACATCGCTTATAAGTCAGTCTGGTAATCCTCACTTATTGTTCTCCCACAGAGTACTCGCAATTCTTCCATTGTTTCATTATTTGTGTTTGTATTATATTAACCATGTTTCTCTTAGCCTCCTTCTGTTCCAACCCGGAGGATGAACTTCCTAATTTAACTCGTGCAACTAGTGCCGAATTATTAATGTTATCTGCAGAGTATCAACTCTGTACATCATGGTGCCATCAAAACAAACCTTTACAATCTGATCTTAGATTATCTAGCTGAAAATTATGTTATCGCTTCAGAACAGCAGGAACAATACCAAATTGCCGACAAAATTGCCCTCACACTCATGAAACTGGTCTGAATTTCAGTTTGCCTCAAGTCTATGAGATTTTGTTGATGTTCCCGGAATATTACTGCCCTGAGGCTGCTCAAAGGCAGTCCAAGATGGTAATCAGTTCTCTCTTTTTTAAAAATCTTGGCTAGCTCTTCATTTCTATTATGAATTCGGAGACCAATATGGGAAGGAATCCACAGGAGATAAACTCTGACTCCATCATTGATTATTTCGTTATATTTGTGTCTAGCTTCAAAGAAAAGCAGTTATGCCGTGGGGAGCTGAGGGCAGTTAAGGATGAGAAGGAGTCACTTGCAATTAAATTTTAAATTTTGCCGAGGGGCGAGTGTATTGGGCAGCGCCACTCATCCTGTGAGTGGACATACCGCCATAGCAGCATGTACAACACTCCCGAATAAGAAGAAAACCCGCTGGGTTGTTCATCCTTTCACTTGTACCTAGACGCAGCTGGGACTTGCTTAACTGTCTCAAGTGAACAGCTCCTCAAACAAGAAGATTAACATCTGTCACCCCTTAAAATCTTACGTTATCTTGCGGGTGCAAAATGGGGGAATCTTTTAAGAACAGTATCAATATTTGACAAATAATGTTTTCCTAACTCAAACAATGTGGGGTTTATTATTCTATTTCTAATGTCTCTCAGGTGTTCACATTTTTTCAGGTGGTGATCAAGGCGGTGTCTGTCACTCTCATCAGTGATTCTGCAACTCCCGCGGCCACTTCCTCTTCGTCCATACTCTGGAAACACAAACCGAAACTGTCTCTATGTTACGAACCCGACTCCCGACTCCATCGTCGGAGCATGGAGCAGCAACATCAATGTCATCTGTGAGCCTGCTCCCGAAACCCTCACAAAATTTACGACGCCATCTGGTGGTGGCAGTATGATACCTGCAAGAGACGCTAGATTCCTGCCCTGGTCTGCTTGAAGAGTCGCTGTTGCTGATCTCTGGTGAGGTGGCGCCTAGAAAATCAGTGCCATCTATTGTGGGAAGAGTTGTATGTTAATGTCAGTGTCCGTAAGTGGTATTTCCTGATGTCCCCAATACTGGCTAGTTTACTGATGACGTGCCTGTATCCATAGAGGCGACGTAGGGCTGCGGTGGTACGAGGACAGTCAGTCTACCCAGGGCAGCCTATTATCTCTCTACTTCATTCTGCTTTACGTGAGCAGTGAGCCGCCGCCGAAGAAGAACTGAGTAGTATTTGCTGTCTGCCTGTGAAGTGGCAGTGACAGAATTTGGTGTATCCCGGTACTGGCAAGAGGAAGAGACGACCGGCAGTGAGGTGCTACGGGGGAGTATAACTAGCTAGTTGCAAGAAGCTCCTGCCAGGGGTTCGCTACCCTTGTATTTGTTCGTGTAGAGGCCCAGCAGCGCGAGGCTGATGTTCTCTGCCACCTCCAGGCTGGAGAGTGATTTTGAGCGTTCACCAGGAGCACCTAGTGAGACTGTTAGATAGGCTGGCCAATGGCTAGGGTAGACGCGTTGGTGTTTCCCAGTACTGGTTGTGGACGGTACTGTGTGTTGAGGAAACACCTCGATGCGCTTAGTGTCCTATGAGAGCGACACATGTGTATATATCAGTGTAGTAATACTTTGTTTATGATTCTGTTTAAGGTGAAGGGAAAGTGATAATATGTGAATATATTGATAATTGATGAAGTGTCGTATTCCTTTCAACTCCCCCCCCCCCCCTTTTGTGTTTTACATGCATTACCAAGCTCACTCCTTGAAAGCCACTACAGACTTGGGGTCGGATACTAGTACTTTGGTTCCTCCAACAAAAATCCCAGTTGCGACCTATAGTGGCCGTAACATTCTATTTTCCGCTTGTTACAACTTGTAATAAAGTTATTACATCTTGGCTTAACGTGTTTATGACGTATTAGAACGTTGTTACAACTTGCTATATTGGTTGTTATAACTGGCTAGGAAGTGTTAAAACTTGTTCGAACGTTGTACCAACGTCGAAGTTTCGGCGTGTGTTTGGCGGGTAATGACTGGGATTGCCAGCAGCAACCAGGTTGTACAGATTCACTGGTTTGTGCTTCAATTCTCCTTTCCTCAGTTACCTTGTCACGGTGATGTTGCCTGACAATACCTCTAATTTGTAGTAGAGTCTTGGTTATGAAGTATTCAATATGGTCTCCTTCAGCAGCCAGCACATCTGCTCGTTCATTCCCACATATTCCAACATGGGAGGGGATCCACAGAAACTTGATGACTCTTCCCTGGTTGGTTAGTACCCTCACAGCTCTCTTAATTTCAGCGACTATCGCAAGATTTTCTGCCTGATTTTTACTAAGGCTTTGTAGCGCTGCTTTTGAGTCAATACAGATCACTGCGCCATTAGTGTTTCGTTCGAGGAATCTTAACGTCATAACAATGGCAGTTAGCTCCGCTTGCGTTGAAGAAGCATAGTTCTCAATACGTGCTTCCTCTTCATTTCCGCGTAGAAAAGGTATTATTCCTAATTACAGTGAATGCTGCACCAGCCCTTCCATTGACAGAATTAGACGACCCATCAGTGTAAATTTGATCTAGCTCATCTCCGGCTTCTTTATAAATGTTCCCGAGATACTTGTGCCTCATTTCTTGTGGTATTATGTTGGATTTTTTTGTTGTCATTTCAGTGATGATAATCCTGCATGAGTTATCCTCCCAGGGAGGTAACCTCTCTACAGGCATGAGCTCACAGGCTTCCTCAAGCAGGTGAAGTTCTTCGAGGTAGCAGGCTGATCTGTGATGCCATTTTTTTGCTTCTCCTGTTTCTTCCTGTAAGTAACACAGAACTCAGTGTTTTCTTGGTAATATCACTGTAATAAGGATCTTTGGTTATCCTAATTGCAAGCTTAGCATTCAGTTCCTTAATCCTGCTTTTAACACTGGAGAGGGACAACTCCTCTCGTAGATTAGACGATTTGGCAGTTCTTGGAACTCCTAGAATGATTAGTTTAGTTCATTTATTATGCACCCCATACCCATCTTGTGGGCAGTTGTGGAAAGGGTTACAGAGGCACATAATGTGCTCAGGGACTGAACCCCACAATTCATTTAGCTAAGCAAGTTACAAGCTTGATGAGCTAGTTACAAAATTCAGTATAAGTCGTCACATCAACAATAGGTTCTAGATCAACCACAAGTACAGTTTCTAAATTAAGCAACTGACATATGTGGAGAGCTAGTGTCTCAATTGATATCTTTGTCCTGCACACCGGCCCCCCCGTCCAGTGGGCATCGGTGGATAGGTTACAATCACTCTTAGTTACTACCTACAGTTAGCAAACTGGGGATATTTGGCTAAAATTTCTGGTAGCAGATAATTTTGAATGAAATATTGACACATCGTTGGTACATTGGGTATAAAATTGTCTCTGAATTCACGTATCTTTTCGCACTACATCACATAGTGACGGAGGGTGTGCGAATAATTTTGTTGACACAGTTTACATTTGGTCAGATGTACATCGGTAGATTATGAGAATTCCCAGAGATACTTGTAACCGAGTCTAACCCGAACAGTAGTAACATCTAGAAGTCTGCTGATTTTATTGGATGAACCATAGATGTGTGGCTCCTCTCGCATGATAGTATGATGATAGATGGAATTACTGGTGTCTAATTTCACTTTGCCTCAGATCTACAAGATCTTGTTGAAGTTGTCGGTGTACTGCTGCTCAGCTCTATCATGCATTCGGAGGCCAACATGAGATGGAGACCACATGAAATGGACTCTGTTACTATCCTTAATAATTTTGTTGTATTTGTGTCTAGATTGATTGCCATGGCTTCATTCTGTATGCTTTCGAGCCTTTTCATATCGCCTTGGGAATAGGTGCACAACACTGTTGCGGCATAGTCTATGACGGAGCGCACATAGGCCATCCTTACATCATTTTAAGGACGGCAATGGCATTTAGAGTGTCAACTTTGGATTCATATACGTGCTCGAGTGCAAAGATTATGGCAACCAATTCTGTTTTAATAGTGGAGGCCCAGTTATTTATATGCGCTCCACACTGATGGGAGAAGGAACCATCTCTCGCTGTCTCAACAACTGCACTTCCAGCTGCACCATAGGACTGGTGCAAGGAGCCATCAGTGTAAATAATCTGGGAGAAAATAATGGAGTGTGAAATAATCGCAGAATTCAGAGATAACACCATCAGTGGAGTCCAAGAAATGTATAAGTACTTCTTTCATAATGATGTGCTGCCAGGAATCTTAGCGAAGTATCCCAAATTTGCTTACTGTATGTGCAGTCTGCACATGACTCTAAAGCTGCCGCCCAGTTGGGTGGGTGTAGAGCAAGACTAGTAACTGTGTGACTCACCACAGATGTAAAGTGCCCTGTATAGTGAGCCTCTTGTTGAATTACTTGTGATATCAAGAGATTATCGATGTGTATTTGAATATTTGTTTAAATGATTGTATTGTAACGGGGGCCAGCCTTTAATCTCACTTAAACTGACTAAATGCTGGTCGTTAATTAACTGTTGTGATGTACACCAAAGTTCTTAATGTAACCTTCAGTCCAACTCCTCGAACCTAAAGCGTTTGATCGCCTAGATATCAGGACACGAGGACCCTGTACCTCCTCAGCTACACTTCAGTTCTGAGAGACGGCCGCCACCACCTGACTTCAACAACCCACTGAGTAATCCCCTTAATTGACGGTGAAGCAGGAAACCGTCAATCAGACATAAATCCCCGAAAGTGAATCCCCAATTATGAATTGGAGGGATGAATTTACTCTCAAATGTGACTTAACGAACTTAACAAGGGGAAAAATCTATTGAAATGATAAGAAATTTTGCAGGAAGTACATGGGGTTTGTATCATAGCACCTGATCTACGGATCTGAATATAATAAGATATAATTAGGGAACTCACTAAACAGGATGACTTCTAATGATAATTTATTAAGCACACACAGTAGAAATGAACAAACTGCACACGCCTTAACTGAATTTATTCCTAACTGAAATTATTCCTGAGGCAATGATAAAATAATGTGGTCTATATAAGTATATTTAACAGAGAGCACTCTAGCTTACACAAGCCAAGCCAGTTGTTCAGCCTGGCCGCTGGGGGGAGATCTTGACCCAGGAAATGTTGCAGCCACACACCCAAAACTGCTCTCACAAGCTGAGAGGCTGACCTTGGCTTAGTTACCTTGGTTTAGTTACCAATTTAATATTCAAAGATGATTAATAAAACTTAATCAAGTACTGGTCACTGAAGTTTTTTTTTTCCTACCACAGACGTGGCCACACATTTACAATGCTAACCAGCATATATACATTTTCTTCTGTCCTCCATGGACAGAGTTAGAGAAGTGTTAAACATATAGTTCAGGGGTTTATTGAACACTCAACCACAGAAGGTGATTCGGTGCTTTTAAAATGCTAAGCTAACCTACATACGTAAATACATAGATACACAGATTTACGTATGCCCTACATAAAGTGTTAGATGTGTCTTTTACATAGTGTCATTAATGTACATTCACAAAGGTGAAATGTAATTCTGATCAGCTTCCATATGTACTTTATACCCATACATATACATACACACACACACACACACATATACATACATATATACACACACACATGCATTCACATACATTTGTCTCATTTACTCTGACAGGGTGAGGTAGCTGATAAAGAAACTAGTGTGCAATTAAGCACTTAATCCTAAGTGCAATTAAGTCACAGTGCAATTAAGTCACTGAAGGTGACATAATAATTAAAAAAAAAAGAAAATGACCTAGATACTTAAGCATTGCTGATTATTAAACATAATATTGAATAATAACATAATTTACATGAATTAACAACCAAGATGGTAGGTACATATTTTCCGATAACTAGTTCCCATCCTTGGATGAACCTCATCTGCTCTCTCCGTTGACCGTCGCTACTTTTATAAGGACGCCTTAGTATGTCCTTGCTTACTGTACAGTATGATCCCAGTCTCAGATATATATAATATTCTCACAACTAAGTAATACCATTCCACATGGTAAATTATATAAGATGGCGTCTGGGAGGAGAGGCAGACGTGATGGGTGGTGGGGGGGGGGGGGGGGTTAGAGACAGACGTTATGAAGGAAGGGGATAGCTACACTAGCCCCCCTGACCGGGGTCGGCGTTACAATTCACCAAGTCACTCTTTACTCTAAATTGATGTTAAATTAACATAGTTGCTCATGCATGGTTTGATTATTACTACCATTACTTTTAATGCTTAATTTCTCTAAATTGATGAATTAAACCCAAGAGGAGATGTTGGTAATCCTTACATCACACGTAAGCTCTAATCCCTTGGAGAAGACCTTTCCTGGACAGCCCTGGTCAACTTACCTCTCTACAGCATGTTTGTACAAGAAAATGTGTCCCACCTTCTAGTGAACGACAGCTTTTAATTTTAGATCTATAGCCTTCTATATAAACAATTCTACTGTTACAGTATATATATATATATATATATATATATATATATATATATATATATATATATATATATATATATATATATATATATATATATATATATATATATATATGCATATATAACATTAATAATTGTGTAACTAGCTTCAAAAGATTGTCACTTGCTTAGCTAAATGAACTATGGGGATCAGTTTCTGAACCCCATTATGTGCCTCTGTAACCCTTTCCGCCACCGCCCACGGGATAGGTATGGGGTGCATAATAAAGAAAGAAATTTAATTGAATTGTACTCTTGAAATTGAAGAAAGAGTTGGCCCGATTAAAAGCTGCTGCCGACGAAAGAAAACGGGAAATGAGAAGACAAGAAGATGAAGTTCAACGTCGACGTGAACAAGAAGTAGTAGCGGCCTTACAACGTCGACGTGAACAAGAAGTAGTAGCGGCCTTACAACGTCGACGTGAACAAGAAGTAGTAGCGGCCTTACAACGTCGACATGAACAAGTAGTAGTAGCGGCCTTACAACGTCGACATGAACAAGAAGTAGTAGCGGCCTTACAACGTCGACGTGAACAAGAAGTAGTAGCGGCCTTACAACGTCGACGTGAACAAGAAGTAGTAGCGGCCTTACAACGTCGACGTGAACAAGAAGTAGTAGCGGCCTTACAACGTCGACGTGAACAAGAAGTAGTAGCGGCCTTACAACGTCGACGACAAGAACAACAACAAGAAGAATTAGAACGTGCACACTAACAAAAAAGAATCCAGCTCCAAGAACAAGAATCTACACTTCACCCACGACGAGAAGTAGAACGACTCCAGAGCTTAGCTCAAAAACTTCAGCTCAAGAGACACCAAGAAGAAAATCAAGCTGACATTTTACTACGATTGGAACGAGACAAAGCCGACACGGGGCTCAATTACCGACGTCAGCAGTTGCAACTTGAAACTACCCACCTCCAGCAGCGACAGCAAGCGGAAGCCAACTCACTGGTACGTTTCGATCCTTCACATTTTATTAAAATGTTCCGCTCTTTAAGGTGACAGATCTGCATTTTCTTCCATATCGTTCACTCCAGTATGTTGTTATTTTACTGTGCAGATTTGAGACCTGTCCCTCCAGTATTTTCTATGTGTATATTATTTGGTATCTCTCTCGTCTCCTTTCTAGTGAGTACATTTGGAGAGCTTTGAGACGATCCCAATAATTTAGGTGCTTTATATCGTCTATGCGTGCCGTATATGTTCTCTGTATTCCTTCTATTTCAGCAATCTCTCCTGCTCTGAAGGGGGAAGTGAGTGCTGAGCAGTACTCAAGACGGGACAAAGTGACTTGAAGAGTACAACCATTGTGATTGGATCTCTGAACTTGAAGTTTCTCGTAATTCATCCTATCATTTTTCTGGCTGACGCAATATTTGCTTGGTTATACCCATTGACCTCATTTTGTGGGCTTTCATGTCATGGTCACATTTGTTGAATGCCTTTGCAAAGTCTGTGTATACAACAGCTGCATTCTGTTTTTCTTCTAATGCCTCAGTGATTTTGTCTTAATGATCAAGTAGCTGTGAGATGTATGATCTTCCTGCTCTAAATCCAAGTTGGACTGGGTTGTGGAGGTCATTGGTTTCCATGAATCTAGTGACCTGACTCCTGATCACTCGCAAATACTTTTATTATGTGGGACGTTAGTGCAACTGGTCTATAATTCTTTGCCAATGCTTTGCTACCTCCCTTGTGTAGAGGCGCTATGCCTGCTGCTTTCAGCGCATCTGGTATCTCCCCCGTGCCGTGTCCAAGCTCCATTCTATACTGAGTGCTTGTGCTACTGCCACTTTGCATTTCTTTATAAATATTGAATTCCATGAGTCTGGACCCGGGGCTGAGTGCATGGGCATATTGTCAATTTCTCTTTCAAAATCTGCCACGCTCGTGTTGATATCAGTTATATATACAGGTGTTTGGATATCACTCATAAAGAAATTGTCTGAATCTTCCACTTTCATGCTGAGTATCGGAGTGCTAAACATGTCCTCATACTGCCTCTTTAGGATTTCACTAATTTCTTTGTCATCCTCAGTGTATGAACCTTCACTAATACGTATGGGTCCAATACTGGCAGTGATTTTTGCTTTTGATTTAGCATATGTGAAGAAATATTTTGGGTTTTTCTTTATTTCTTGAATTGCTTTCTGTTCTAGTTGCCTTTCTTCAGTCTGATAGGAATGCTTCAGTCTCTGTTCGATTTCTTCAATCTTCCTGTTTAAATTATTTCTACTTTGTATGGAGAGTCGTGTCTGCTTAACCATTTCCGTTAATTTCTTCCTCCTTTGTAATATCGTCTGCGTTCTCTTTCTACATTTGACCTCTTTCTGTCTTTCCTCAAAGGAACTTGTTTCAGACAGACTTCATATGCTTTAGAAGTCAGTTTTTCTATTCCTTGTGTAGGATTTTTATTTCTTAGAACATTTTCCCATTGAATGTTTGTAAGTTCCCTTTTTATTTTCTCCCAGTCTATCCTTTTATTATTAAAATTGAACTTATTGAATAACTCTTCTCGCTTGTTGTTTCTCTTGGGCCTACTACCGTTATTAATGTTAGTTTGCACTTCAATGAGCTTGTGGTCCGTTCGTAGTGTCTGTGACAGTAATGTCTCTGATTAGCTCATCATTGTTCGTGAATATCAGGTCCAGCGTGTTTTCATTCCAAGTTGGTTCTATAATCTGCTGACTGAGCGAGAAATTATCACGGAATCTCAGTAGTGTTCTGACCTGTGGTTGGTATATACCAACTTAATTATCTACAATAAGCCCCAGGTATGTGACTCAGCCGTGGAAGAGGAAGACCCTGCGATTATTTATGCAGCAGAGGAAGTGATTAAGGCGACAGAAGAACCAGCTGGCATCTCCAAGCCTGTTCTAATGACACCCCTTGCTCAAGCCTTCAAGCAACCACAAGTAGCAACAGCTGTCCCTCAAGACGTGCAAGGCTTCCCACCGAATCACAACCTGTTGGAGTTCAGTAAGTTACAACAGTCTGACTTTTTTTGAAACCTTTGTTTTCCAAGCTCAGATAAAGAAAGATTCCATCCCCGGATTTAATCAGTGACAATAAATTATTATACCGTAAATTCAGACCCAGTAAACACAAAGCAGAGGATGACTGGACTAATGGTAGTATTGCCAACATCCCTCAGATCAGAAATCTTAACTTTAGCTCGTGGCCCGATGTCTCATTAAGGCATCAATAATATTTAAAATGCTCTTCTTCAGGACTATTTCTGGCCAGACTTGGCACGAGGTGCCAAGACCTTTGTTAACACTTGCCATATATGTCAAATGGCAGATAAACCTAATGGTCCCATTCCTAAGGCACCACTCATTCCAATCCCTGTTCCTTCAGAATTTTTTTTCTAAATTGATAATCGGCTGTGTTGAACCCCTAACAAGATCCAGGTTTAGTAACATGTACATTTTCACAATCATGTGTCCAACCACCAGGTTCCCAATGGCAATTCCCGTCAAGAACATCACGACTGCTACTGTTGTAAAGCATCTGCTTACGATGCTTTACCCAGATTGGATTCCTAAAAGAAATTCAAAATGACTGTGGAACTAATTTCACCAGTGAGTTGTTTAAAAAAAACTTCAGATTTTTAATGTCCCTAAAGTCTTGTCTAGCCCATATCATCATGCTTCCCAAGGATCTCTAGAACGAAGTCATCAAACCATCAAATCTTTGTTAAAGAAATGTTGTATCAGTACTGAGATAGATTGAAATAATCAATAAGATTATTTTAAGCTTATTTTCAGAAGCCTTCCCATTGAGTCCCTTGGAGTATCTCTTTATAAGATGCTCTACAGTGGTCCCCTTAAAGCTTTTAAAGATTCATTACCTTCAAACACCTTCAGTAATTCCCTTAATGTCTCTCAGTCTCTTAAAAACGTACGACATAAACTGGAACAAGTTCATAAGTTTGCTTGTGCTAATGTGTTGACCTCTCAAAGTAAGATGAGAGCACACTTGGACAAACACACTAAAGTAAGAAAGTTAAAGGTAGAAGACTTTGTACTTGCATACTTTCCTATCCCAAGCTCTCATTTTCAAATAAATTTTCAGGACCTGATCGCATCAAAGAATGCAAGAACAACAAAAATAACATTCTAGAGACTCCGGACCGGCGTCGCAAGACACAACTCTGCCACGTCAACCTACTTAAAGCATATCATGGTAATCCACCACCAGTACTGTTGTCTGTATCCGCTTTTACGGAGAAATCGTTCAAAAGTGAAACATACCCTGCTACATCTCCAGTAGAGTTTGATAATAATGATCCAGTGCTACCTAGTCTAGAAATATTAAAGGAACTTCCTAAGTACCTACAACACTCTGGTAATAATGCTCCTATGTTAAAACTAACCACCACCCATAATGAACTGTTTCAACACACTCCACAGGAATGTAATTTAGTGCAACACGACTTCCGGCTGCTCCCTGATACGATGCCTGTCCGTCAGCCTTACTAACGCATCAGTCCACAGACAAAAGAAGCCATGCTATCTGAAGTATTGTACCTCCTCAGCACTGGACTAACTACATCCTGTGAGTCCACCTGGTCCTCACCTTGTATATTCGTACCCAAACCTCATGGCAAGGTAAGACTGTGCAATGATTATAGAAAAGTAAACTCTGTCACAGTTAAAGACTCTTATTCCTTGCCACGCATCGACCACTTCCTAGATGCCATTGGAAATGCTAAGTTCTTGACTCAAATAGACCTCTTAAAGGGTTATTATCAAATAAGTCTTACAAAGCGTGCTAAGGATATCTCTGCTTTCACCACTTCTTTTGGCCTCTTTAGATACGAACGCTAACCTTTTGGACTCTGCAATGACCCAGTTACCTTCCAGCGAGCTGTCAACGTCGTCCTCCAAGATCATGACGCTACCTGCGCCTACCTGATGACATCATTGTAGCGACCAACTCCTGGAAAGAACATCGTCTCCGGCTACAACGACTGTTCTGCAAACCTTTCCAGGCTGGCCTCGCCATTATTAAGGCAAGTCCACCTTTGCCAAAGGTAAAGTGAAATATCTTGGTCATGTCATAATCAGAGGAAGCTTAGCACCTTTAGATGTTCACCTTGAAGCCATCCAACAATGTCAACAGCCTACTTCTCGTAAACAACTAATGAGATTCATAGGATTGGCCTCTTATTACAGAAGATTTTGCAAGAATTTTAGTACTGTAGCAGCCCCTTTAATAACCTCACCAGCCCAAAAAGAAAATTAACTTGGACCACCTCCTAATCCATTACCTTTGACCAATTGAAAACCTTGCTCTGTACTAATCCAATTCTCGCCTCGCCAGATGTCAAACAACCTTTCATCCTTAATGTTGATGCCAGCAGCACTGGCACTGGTGAAGTTGTGATGTTAGCAAGAGGGAGAAGTTCTACCTGCCAGCTGCTATAACTACAAGCTGAAGCCTCACCAACAAACCTACACCACCACAGAGAAGGAGCTACTCGCCATCGTCCTGAGCCTACAACGATATGAACCTTACATCCAGGGACACCTACCAGTTCAGACCACAATCCTCTTCGATTTCTACAACAAGCCCAATTTTCCAATCAACGTCTACTTCACTGGGCCTTGTACTTACAAAATTACAACCTGAAGATCTTCTGCAACAAAAGATCGGACAATATAGTTGCAGATGCACTATACCGGGTCCATGAAGCGGAACCTCCTACTCCCAACATTCCTCCAGCATCAACTTCTCAGACAATAGGAAGAGGCTTCGGGGAGGAGCTGTAACATAATAAATTCCCCAACATTGATGAGGACACTGCCTCTTCCTACTCACCTTCGTGTTACATCACTCTGCACATCACATATATACACCAGCCCAGACGTTCCACCCAGACGTATCTCTGGGAAGCAACCGAAACGCTTTGCGTAATAGTGGCTTTAGGCATTGTATGTACTAGCTCTATCTATAAAGCCAACAAACTTTGTAAAATCTCTTTATGTATGTACCTTTACCTAAATCAAAATTATTATTATTATTATTATTATTATTATTATTATTATTATAACCCCAGTCACTCTCCACCATGCCCCAGGGCCCGGGCAGGTGCAGCTGCCGGATCATGGTTATCTGTAGGTAACTAGCAGTTTGGACGCCGGCTTCCAGTTCCAAGTCTCAGTGACAAAGAAGGTGACATCACCAACAGGAGTATAAGTACTCTTATACCAGACACTGGCTGGTGATGTACCCACCACTGGCTAGTGATGTACCCACCACTGGCTGGTGATGTACCCACCACTGGCTAGTGATGTACCCACCACTGGCTGGTGATGTACCCACCACTGGCTGGTGATGTACCCACAACTGGCTGGTGATGTACCCACCACTCTCCTCACCTTCTTATACTGTCCCTGGAAGTAAAGTTAGGGACTCGGGGAATTTCTTTTTCAAGATTACGGATGATTACTGATGGCCAATGGAAACAAATATTCGTCCAGCGGTGTATGCACGGGGCTTTTAAATCTTACACTAGGCCTAAAAGGAACCTTGGTTGCTGTGTGCAGTTAAGGAGTTAACCCCTACACGGCGCACCAGCTAAAAGATATAATACTATATAAGTTATACTAAAAAAAATACGTCTTGTCATTCATATTATTCCATTTAATTAACAGTAATTTCAGGCCATCACTGTGGTCACATCTGGAGACCTCTCGACACCTGGTATAAACGACTCGTTTAAACTGTGGTAAAGTCTTCGGGAGAAAACTTTCAATGATCGTATGAGTATAAAAGTAATGATAGGAGTGTAGTCAGGAGCAGCAAGTTCCATCACATGTTGGAGTTCAGTATTGTGATACATTGTCACTGGGCTGACTATGTAAGACTCCATCATCAATAACGTACACCCCACAAACCCTGATACTTGGTCGCTCTTTGACGAGATTTTTCCATCGAGTTCCTCTCCTCCTCCTCCTCTTCCTCCTCCTCTTCTTCTTCCTCCTCCTCCTCCTCTCGTAAATAAAGCCGAAGTGTGAAGTATATCTGAACATATAACATCATAACGACTAATGCCGATATACACAGCAAAATATATCAAGGCCGCCTAAAACCGCAAAGTTCTATCAAGAAGCTCACTTGTCAGGCTCAACGAGGCTTGTAATGGCCGCGTGAATCCCCTAATTTGCATATTTCCCACATCGGGCTACAAATTCCCACGGATGGGTAAAAATTCCCACGCCAGGCGATGGTTTGGCAATACAGTATGTAAATGCGGTTTGGACACAAGATGGAGTGGGCCAATGTGTGTGTTTTGCGTTCAATGTATATATATATATGTGTGTGTGTGTGTGTGTATATATGTGTGTAGCACCTAAGTGTGCCTTCACGACCGAATGCCAGCTCTTGGGCTCGATTATTTTAGCTGTCGGTCGTCTAATGAAAGTTCTCTTCACCCATTAGAATTGTATGAAATGTATTTTTTTAATCTTTCCCCTTTTAATTATCTTACAACTCTGCAGGTAAATAATAGCTCCTAAATATTCTTAAGGGGTTATCTGCGTCTTTAGTTTCTTATTAAAACACCTCAGTTTGCAGAACATTCGCCCTTATCTACTATACGTACCATAGGATCTTACTGTGTATGTCAGGATCATGTCTCCCCCTATATATCTTCTAAATATAATAATATTCAGGTTCTACAGTCTTTCTTCGTCTTCCAGCCCTCCCAGTTTTTGACCTATTCTTGTAGCAGAGCTCATCCCAGAGCTGCATACTCCATCAATGGTCTCCCGTAGGTTGTGTGTATTCGACCCTAAATGCTTCATCTCCCAAATTCATGGAAAATATATTCGGATGCTTGACAGCTTGGCATATTCTGCTGATGATATTCTCTTAATATGCTTCAAAAGAAATAGAGAGGGAGAGAGAGAGAGACGGAGAGAGAGAGAGAGGGGGGGCAGAGGGAGAGAGAGAGGGAGATAGAGGGACAGAGGGAGAGAGAGGGAGAGAGAGATAGAGAGGGAGATAGAGGGACAGAGGGAGAGAGAGATAGAGAGGGAGATAGAGGGACAGAGGGAGAGAGAGGGAGAGAGAGAGAGAGAGAGAGAGAGAGAGAGAGAGAGAGAGAGAGAGAGAGAGAGAGAGAGAGAGAGAGAGAGAGAGAGAGAGAGAGAGAGAGAGAGAGAGAGAGAGAGAGAGAGAGAGAGAGAGAGAGAGAGAGAGAGAGAGAGAGAGAGAGAGAGAGAGAGAGAGAGAGGGAGAGAATGGCTTGGCATATGCCACTCATGAGTTCTGTTAACATGCTTCTAGAGGCAAGCATATAATATTCTGCTTTTTTTTCAAGGAAAAAAAAGGCTAGAGGCTTAGGGCCCTACGCGGGCCGTAAGCCTCTGGCTGGCCACTGGGCGGGCCCTAAGCCTCTGGCTGGCCACTGGGCGGGCCCTAAGCCTCTGGCTGGCCCACTAAGTGTTGCTTGTTTCTGTTTTACTTGGGCGGAGTATGAGTATTTATGACTCGTAAGGTCGATTCAGTAAGATTTTTGCCATATTTGATTAACAACTTCTTCTGCTCTGTTGAATCTAAGTTGAAATCTTAATGGGTTTGTAACTGTGCACTGTGTTAGATAATGTTCCAGTGGTCTGTTGTGGCTGTAACTGTGCACTGTGTTAGATAATGTTCCAGTGGCCTGCCTGTCATTTCTCTACAGTGTTGACATTTCCTCTCATCTTCCGGAACCTGTAAGCCTATCTCCCATGCACATGGGATATCCAAGCCTGTTGCGATGTAAGTGTACTTCTGTCTTTCTTCTGCATTGCTCTGTTTCTAATTACTTTCTTAATCTGTGATAGACTCCTGTGGTGTGTAAATGTCTACATTTCTTCTCTTAGTTGCAAGTTTTGCAGCTTTGTCTGCAATGTCATTTCCTATTATTCCCACATGACTTGGCACCCAGTTGTTAAGTACCTGACGGTCTTGTCGTTTGCGTGTTTGCATTAATGATGTGACATTTGTGATCAGATAGATGTTATCACATATGTGTTCTTGTTGCAAGGTTTCAATGGCAGTTCTCGAATCTATATGTAATATAACATGTTGTCGGTGTTCAGCAAGAGCATGTTACAAAGCCTTTTGAATGGCTAGCATCTCTGTTTGTAAAGTTAAACACCCATTTGAGAGTCTCCAACTATTTACAGAATTTCCTGCCTTAACTGCAGCTCCAGTTTCTTGTCCCTGCTGGTCTACTGATCCATCTGTGAAGTAAGTGAAGCTGTCAGATGCCAAGTTTGCTTCTATATGCATCTGTGAATATAGTGATACAAATTATGATAGCAAGTTATATGACTTTCTATAGAAAACTTATGTGTTCCAAGAAAAATGTTAGTTTCATTTTAGCGAAAGATTAGTGTGTAAATGGAATGATCAAAAGGAGCAGGTTGTAAAGGCCAACTCCATTCATACCTTTAAAAGCGGGTATGAAGGGAAAATGATCAGGAGTAATTGCAATAAACAACCGGAGGCTAGAAAAGCGGGGTCCAAGAGCTAGAGCTAAATCCTGCTAGCACAAATAGATGAGTATAGTTGCGTAGACCCACACACACACACACACACAAACATTAGAGACGCGCCATTCGAGCGGTCCCGGAGCTGAGAGGTATGAGCTAAGAGGAATGGTTGGAGGAATTAAACCTCACGTCACTGGAAGACAGAAGGGTTATGGGAGACATGATCACTACCTCCAAACATTTCAGCGGAATTAACATGATATAAAAATATTGTTTATCGCAAGAGGTGCACGAATAATGGGACACATTGTGCACAAATGAACCACGAAGACACTAGAAGTTTTGTTCAGTGTCAGAGTAGTTAACATGGGGATTTCAGTAAGAAGACTCTGAAGGGAATTTCAGTGACAGTTCAGGCCCCATAAACAGTTTTAAATGACAGGACCATCTGGGACTTGTACACCAGCGACTGACAGGACCATCTGGGACTTGTACACCAGCGACTGACAGGACCATCTAGGGACTTGTACACCAGCGACTGACAGGACCATCTAGGACTTGTACACCAGCGACTGACAGGACCATCTGGGGACTTGTACACCAGCGACTGACAGGACCATCTGGGGACTTGTGCACCAGCGACTGACAGGACCATCTGGGACTTGTACACCAGCGACTGACAGGACCATCTGGGACTTGTACACCAGCGACTAACAGGACCATCTGGGACTTGTACACCAGCGACTGACAGGACCATCTAGGGACTTGTACACCAGCGACTGACAGGACCATCTGGGACTTGTACACCAGCGACTGACAGGACCATCTGGGACTTGTACACCAGCGACTGACAGGACCATCTGGGGACTTGTACACCAGCGACTGACAGGACCATCTGGGGACTTGTGCACCAGCGACTGACAGGACCATCTGGGACTTGTACACCAGCGACTGACAGGACCATCTGGGACTTGTACACCAGCGACTGACAGGACCATCTGGGACTTGTACACCAGCGACTGACAGGACCATCTAGGGACTTGTACACCAGCGACTGACTGGACCATCTAGGGACTTGTACACCAGCGACTGACAGGACCATCTAGGGACTTGTACATCAGCGACTGACTGGACCATCTAGGGACTTGTGCACCAGTGGACTGACATTTGAGAGTCGGGACCAAGAGTCAGAGCTCAACTATTGCAGGAGGAACTAGCTGAGTACACAACCTGTCCTGATAGAACGTCGCATTTTGACGTTTACTCTACCTAAGGCCAAAAATTGTCGTACTAGAAAATGGTAGCGTCTCGTGAAATTGACATATTGTCTCGTTTTCTGGTTTGGGTTCTCTGGTAGGTTAGGTAAAGGGAACATTAGTACGACAGTTAGGAGTAGGAGCTGGAGAACAACTAGGCGAGAACATGCGCTCACATGTACACACATACACCCGACATATACTCTCCCCTTCCCTTACCCCCCTCCCCCCACACACATGCAATAACCCCCACTTCCCCTTAAACAATGATGGAATAAGCTGCATCAATCTCTCTGCACCCCGCTCCCCCTCCTCCACTACTCCCAGTTGGCAGCTGGAGGAAGGAGCGGGGGTTTTCGAAGCTAAAGATTTCCAATAACACAACCCAATTTCTCTTTCCCATCAATTTGAGAGTCTCACACTGAGTGGAAGAGTGCATAGTGGACTGGCAGCGGGAACTGGAGATCGGGAGCCGGGAATTGGGGAAGAGGAATACGGAAACTGGGACGTGAGAATGGTGGGGGAACTGGGATTCGAGATCAAGGAATATGAATAGACTCTGACTTGGGAAATATGAATGTAACAGTACCCTTCAGGATGTGATATTGACAAGAGCAAAGTTAAGGACATATTGTGAGGGGATATATATGTATATATATATATATATATATATATATATATATATATATATATATATATATATATATATATATATATATATATATATATTAGTATATTTTGGTAGCAGTCTTTCCTGTAGACATATATTATTAAATATGACCGAAAAAGTAAGATTAATAATTCTAACACGAATTTTCTCAATCTTTCGTACATTACGCTTCACTGTTGGAGGTAAATCAAAAATCACTTCTCCAAAATTCATTTTTATTTCTAGTCTGACGCGACACGGGCGCGTTTCGTAAAACTTATTACATTTTCAAAGACTTCACAAATACACAACTGATTAGAACGTATCTCTGATTTTATATCTACATTTGAGTGAGGTGGGAAGGGTGATGTGGCATTAACACAAGACAGAACAGGAGGGGATATTAATAGGGTATTAAAAGTATCAACACAAGACAGAACAGAAACAATGGGTATTGAATAGAAGTGTTTGTAGACAGCCTATTGGTCCATATTTCTTGATGCTTCTATATTGGAGCGGAGTCTTGAGGTGGGTAGAATATAGTTGTGTAATAATTGGCTGTTGATTGCTGGTGTTGACTTTTTGATGTGTAGTGCCTCGCAAACGTCAAGCCGCCTGCTATCGCTGTATCTATCGATGATTTCTGTGTTGTTTACTAGGGTTTCTAATTATTACACAACTATATTCTACCCACCTCAAGACTCCGCTCCAATATAGAAGCATCAAGAAATATGGACCAATAGGCTTTCTACAAACACTTCTATTCAATACCCATTGTTTCTGTTCTGTCTTGTGTTGATACTTTTAATACCCTATTAATATCCCCTCCTGTTCTGTCTTGTGTTAATGCCACATCACCCTTCCCACCTCGCTCAAATGTAGATATAAAATCAGAGATACGTTCTAATCAGTTGTGTATTTGTGAAGTCTTTGAAAATGTAATAAGTTTTACGAAACGCGCCCGTGTCGCGTCAGACTAGAAATAAAAATGAATTTTGGAGAAGTGATTTTTGATTTACCTCCAACAGTGAAGCGTAATGTACGAAAGATTGAGAAAATTCGTGTTAGAATTATTAATCTTACTTTTTCGGTCATATTTAATAATATATATATATATATATATATATATATATATATATATATATATATATATATATATATATATATATATATATATATATATATGTCGTACCTAGTAGCCAGAACTCACTTCTCAGCCTACTATTCAAGGCCCGATTTGCCTAATAAGCCAAGTTTTCCTGAATTATTATATTTACTATAATTTTTTTCTTATGAAATGATAAAGCAACCCTTTTCTCTATGTATGAGGTCAATTTTTTTTATTGGAGTTAAAATTAACGTAGATATATGACCGAACCTAACCAACCCTACCTAACCTAACCTAACCTATATTTATAGGTAAGGTTAGGTTAGGTAGCCAAAAAAAGCTAGGTTAGGGTAGGTTAGGTAGGTTAGGTAGACGAAAAAACATTAATTCATGTAAACTTGGCTTATTAGGCAAATCAGGCCTTGAATAGTAGGCTGAGAAGTGCGTTCTGGCTATTAGGTACGACATATATATATATATATATATATATATATATATATATATATATATATATGTCGTACCTAATAGCCAGAACGCACTTGTCAGCCTACTATGCAAGGCCCGATTTGCCTAATAAGCCAAGTTTTCCTGAATTAATATATTTTCTCTAATTTTGCTCTTATGAAATGATAAATCTACAAATTTCATTATGTATGATGTCAATTTTTTTTATTGGAGTTTAAATTAACGTAGATATATGACCAAACCTAACCAACCCTACCTAACCTAACCTAACCTATCTTTATAGGTTAGGTTAGGTTAGGTAGCCAAAAAAGTTAGGTTAGGTTAGGTTAGGTAGGTTAGGTAGCCGAAAAACAATTAATTCATGAAAACTTGGCTTATTAGTCAAATTGGGCCTTGCATAGTAGGCTGATAAGTGAGTTCTGGCTACTAGGTACGACATATATATATATATATATATATATATATATATATATATATATATATATGTCGTACCTAGTAGCCAGAACGCACTTCTCAGCCTACTATGCAAGCCCCGATTTGCCTAATAAGCCAAGTTTTCATGAATTAATGTTTTTTCGACTACCTAACCTAACCTAACTTTTTCGGGTACCTCTATATCTACGTTAATTTTAACTCCAATAAAACAAAATTGACGTCATACATAATGAAATGGGTAGCTTTATCATTTCCTAAGAAAAAAATTAGAGAAAATATATTGAATCAGGAAAACTTGGCTTATTAGGCAAATCGGGCCTTGCATAGTAGGCCGAGAAGTGCGTTCTGGCTACTAGGTACGACATATATATATATATATATATATATATATATATATATATATATATATATATATATATATATATATATGTATATATATATATATATATATATATATATATATATATATATATATATATATGCTGTACCTAGTAGCAAGAACGTCGTATTTGGCCTGCTATGCAAGGCCCGATTTGCCTAATAAGCCAAGTTTTCCTGAATTTATATTATTTTCTATTTTTTTCTTATGAAATGATTAATCTGTCCATTTCATTATGTATAAGATAACTTGTTTAAATTTGAGTTAAAACTAAAGTAGATATAAGACCGAACCTAACAAACCCAACCTAACCTAATCTATTTTAAACTAACCTTAACTATCACAATTAAGTCAATAATTTATGGCCTTAATATAATATAATAATAATAATTCAAATATACTAAATGGAAACAATTTATTGAAAATAAAGGAAATCACTCGGTCTATTAGGCAAATTGGGCCTTGCATAGTATTCCGAGAAGTGCGTTCTGGCTGTTAGGTACGACACATATATATATATATATTTATGTCGTACCTAGTAGCCAGAACGCACTTCTCCGCCTACTATGCAAGGCCCGATTTGCCTAATAAGCCAAGTTTTAATGAATTAATTGTTTTTCGGCTACCTAACCTAACTTTTTGGGCTACCTAACCTAACGTAACCTATAAAGATAGGTTAAGTTAGGTTAGGTGGGGTTGGTAAGGTTCGTTCATATATCTACGTTAATTTTACCTCCAATAAAAAAAATTGACCTGATACATAATGAAATGGGTAGCTTTATCATTTCATAAGAAAAAAATTAGAGAAAATATATTAATTCAGGAAAACTTGGCTTATTAGGCAAATCGGGCCTTGCATAGTAGGCCGAGTATGACGTTCTGGCTACTAGGTACAACATTTATATATATATATATATATATATATATATATATATATATATATATATATATATATATATATATATATATATATATATATATATATATATATATATATATTGTGATGATAATCTCTTTCAAGAGAGATTGAGCCTGCTCTTCTCTACATCAAGTTACGTATAATATACAACAATAAGATGCTACCTTCAAGATACGTCTACCAGTAGCACAAAACGTTTTGACCAGGAGGAAAACGTACCCAAGACTCACCCCCTACTCCACACTCCCTCCACGCTGGCTCGTTATCAACCAGCCAACTACCCTTCCCAGCCTGCCTACTCCTTATTGGTGACTCGCCGACTGCACACCTGCACTTCTGCACCTCAGCGCCCTCTACCTGAGTCGATGTCTAGGCTTGAACCAGCCATTGAATTCAAAATATTCTTGTGCTCTCAAGCAGTGAACAACTAACTGATATACGCTGTGTATCAAGTGGATGTTTCTCAGCTAGCGCCATATTCTCAGCACCTGATTATTTTTCACTGTGTATTTATATTATTGTAGAGTAACTTCATCTCTATTATTCATTTATGTTATATTTTTTTTACTTGTTTGTTTGCACTGTACAAAGCCATGGGATTGTCTTTGTTTATAATTTGTTTTCTATATTAATTAAAGTATCATTGTTCATACTATGTGTTTTGCGTGTCTTCCCTTACTTTACCACAGACAAACAGGCAAGCAGTCTATCTTTATTTTTTGTAAGTGTGACTAGGCATTGACACCTGCCATTGGTGGACTGCTGAACATCTACACTCCAACACTTTCCCGTCACATTTAATGGGGGCCTGTCAGGGAGCTTCACTCAGGTACTAGTACTAGAACATCAATTTGTGGTAAGCGTACTTGGCTTTGATACAATTGCTTTTCGATATTTTCATTACTTTTAATATTTATATGGTGCTGTGTGTATTGTGCATTCCGAGAGTAGCATAAGGTGAGTGTTGGATAACTTTGGATTACGTGGTGACTGAAGGCCTCAGTCATTCTCTTAATTGGTCATCCCTCCCTCCGTGTTATTACTCGTGTTTTCCACCTTTTGTCCCTAGGATATTTCTCAATCTCAGACAGATCCTCATTTTGGGTACCCTGGTACTTTGGTTTGTCTTCAGGTCAAAGCACCCTATCTTCTGCAATCCGACCGAAGGAGGATACAGAGGGCCATAGTTCCTCTAGCACGGACTACGTTGCTGAGTTGGGACCTCAACAGCAGTTCTCGTCACCAGTTGACACTCGCACCCCTACACGTCGGTCAGAGATGATGATATTTACTTAGGTAGGGAATTAGCTTTCTTTTTTCAGAGCACAAAGTTCGCTAATTCTTTATGTATCATATTTCATTTAGTGGGAAAGCCCTTGCTTCTGTCCTATAGAGACTCGGCAAGGTATGCCTACATTCTTAGACTACCTTATTCACTTTTGGAACAATTAAATGTTTCATTTGTTTTAGAAACTCAGTTTCATTTATTTAGTAGGATTTTCTTGCCCTTATTCTCTTACATTGAGTACCGGGTACAACATTTCCTGCGATTTTGGTTGACTAATCATTTACCATCCTAAAATTAACTTTAATTGTTAAATATAAAACCCACAGGATAGTTACCAGTTGCCACGTTATCCTGTTACTGGCACTTCCATATCACAAGTATATTCGTTGTACATTTATTTGCTATTTTTCACCATGTTTCGTCTCCAAGCTTTTCGTAACGATCCAGCAGGTGAAATAAGGAACTTAAGTCGTGCCAAGAAGACCGAATTACAAACTCTTGCACATGAGTATCAACTAGATGTTCCCCATGGAGAAACAAAAATGACTTGCATAATTTAATATTGGATCACCTCTTAGATGAAGGGAAGATTGACTCTGAAACTCACGAAAATTATTCTATTGCAGATAGACATGCTCTGGCAACTATAAAACTCAAGCTCGAACTTGCAAAGATCGAGCGAGAGCAACAAAAAGAAGCTCTACAAATAAGGGAAAGAGAGGCTGCAATCAGGAAAGAAGAACAGGAACGTGAGACTGCACTACTCTGTGAGCGTGAGCAAGTACAGCTTGAAGCAAAACAACGTCACCTGGAGATGCAACGCGAGCATGATAAGAAGCAAGCCGATATGGCTATAGCATGGCGACAACAAGAATTCGCGTTGGAAACTACACACCACACTCAGCGCCAACAAGCTACCGCTAATCTTCCCGTAAGTTTCAATGTCTCCCATGCAAGTAAGTTAATGCCACCATTCGTTGAGACAGATTGATGTATTTTTCACCGCTTTTGAGACCCTAGCTAATAAACTTAGCTGGCCTGCAGATCAATGGTCTACCCTTCTCAGAGGGCATCTCACAGGTAGAGCTGCAGTTACTCTCAGTACCTTAGCGTCTGAGAATGACTACCAGACCCTGAAGCAAGCAGTTCTGGACGCCTACCTTCTCTCCACGGAAAGCTACAGACGAAAATTCCGTGACTATCTAAAGGCATGTACCACCACCTTTCTAGAATTTGCCAATACAAAGAAAAGATATATCATGAAATAGCTGGAAGCAGCACATGTCTCTACATTTTCAGAACTCGTCAACCTCATGCTAGTTGAGGAATTCTTGAGACGTGTTGCCCCTTCCGTCCGTTTATATTTAGCAGACAAAGAAGAAACCGACAACATCAGATGTGCAAAGTCAGCTGACACCTACAGCCTCATCCACTGGCTTACACCAGAACCACCTTCCAGTAAGAAGTCTTGGTATAGTTACGATAAAGTGAGTGCAGATCAAGCGAGCTCTCAATTGTATTGTAAGTATTGCAAACTCTAAGGACATACCATAGATAGATGTGGGAAGGCTCAATACAAAGGCAATGAAACTCCTAAACCCAAACCGACTCCTCCTAAGTCCGGTAAGCCTGTGATGAATGTTGGTGTTCCTGTTAATGATCTTTCTCTCTTCAGCGAACACCTGTATCCTGGAACTGTCTCTACCAACAGTACAGATTCGGAGGGAAGTTTCAAATTGAAGATCTTGAGGGACACAGCGGCTCTTCAGTCAATAATATTGAAATCAGCTGTGCCTAACATCACCTACACCGGGGAAACCGTCCTTATCACTGACCTCACTGCTACCACTCCATATCCACTCGCCAGAGTCCACCTGGATTGTCCTTTTGTGACCGGTGAAGTCCAAGTCGCCATCAGGGAAAAGCCTTTTCCCATGTCTGGAGTGCAACTTCTCCTGGGCAACGACTTGGCAGAAGATCTATCTGCAACCGTCCAACCTGATCATCATGGACAAACCCCAGGTGTGTAACTCTGTTGTGGACAATCCCAACTTTAAGTATGTTTCAGCAGAGGTCCAAGAAAATGATGAAGTTTCTCCTCCTGTTTTGGTGACCACCCGTGCACAAGCTGCACGACCGCAACCAGCTGACTCTACTGCTACCGCTGTCCCTCAAGACCCTCAGAATCTTCCACCGAATCTTACTAGTTTGGAGTTCCGTAAGTTACAGAGGGAAGATCTATCATTAACACCATTATTCTTCCAGGCTGAGACTCAACCTAACAGTATCCCTGGGTTCTTCCTAGAGAATCAGTTGCTCTACCGCAGGGACAGACCCAGTAAGCTGAAGGAGGACGACGATTGGGCAAATGTCGAACAACTAGTGGTTCCCACTAGCCTACGGCCTGATATTCTACACCTGGCCCACGGAGCTCTTTCTCACTATGGTTTTAACAAAACCTTC
This sequence comes from Procambarus clarkii, assembly GCF_020424385.1. Taxonomy (NCBI): domain Eukaryota; kingdom Metazoa; phylum Arthropoda; class Malacostraca; order Decapoda; family Cambaridae; genus Procambarus; species Procambarus clarkii. The sequence goes on along the minus strand of NC_059586.1, from coordinate 24,377,930 downwards.
TACGGAATCAGACAAGACTACTACTGGCCAGGTATGGTTAAGGACGTCAAACGTTACGTGCAACAGTGTCATACATGTCAGATGGCAGGTAAACCTAACATCTCTATTGCCCAGGCCCCATTGACTCCTATCCAGGTGCCTGCGGAACCTTTCCACAGACTCATCATAGACAGTGTTGGTCCTTTACCCCGGACCAGTTCTGGCAACGCCTATATACTAACTATCTTGTGTCCTACCACCAGATTCCCCATAGCAGTTCCAGTAAAGAACATTACGGCTGCTACTGTGGTGAAACAGCTATTGAAGATCTTCACCCAGTATGGATTTCCAAGAGAGGTTCAAAGTGACTGTGGCACCAACTCTACCAGTGATCTCTTCAAGAAGACACTGGAAGAGTTCAACATCACACAGGTACTGTCCAGCCCCTATCATCCTGCTTCACAGGGTTCTCTTGAACGTAGTCATCAGACTATTAAAGCACTCCTAAAGAAATTTTGCAATGATACCTCGAAGGACTGGAATAAACAACTTGACCTCATTATGTGCATTTTCAGAAGTCTCCCCAATGAGTCTCTAGGAGTATCTCCTTATGAGATGCTCTACGGACGTAAGTGCCATACTCCACTCAAAGGTTTCAAAGACTCTCTACGTAATGCCACCTTCAGTGACCCTCAGAATGTGCCCCAGTTTCTTCAAAACTTAAAACACATTCTAGAGAGAGTACGTAAATTTGCTAATGACAATCTATTGAAAGCTCAGGAGAGGATGAAGACTTATTTTGACCAACGCAGCAAACTAAGGAAATTTAAACCAGGAGACTTCGTGTTGGCATATTTTCCTATCCCAGGTTCTCCATTGCAAAACAAGTTTTCAGGACCCTACCGCATTAAGGAGTGCAGGAACAACCACACCTACGTTCTTGAGACTCCAGATAGGCGGCGGAAGACCCAGTTGTGCCACGTCAACCTCCTGAAGCAGTATCAAGGTACTCCCCCTACTGTGTTGGTTTCATTATCCACCTTTAAAGGTCCATACCTCCACAGTGAGACCTTCCCTGCTTCTCCTCCCGAAAGCACTAACACTGAGTCAGTGCCTTCCAACTCGGAAATCCTTAATGATCTTCATACCTATTTGCAGGACAGTAACGAACAGATACTAACGCCTTCCATTTGGACTATGGACCTTCCAGCCAGCTGTCAACCGCATCATCCAGAGCTTAGATGAAAACTTGGCCTGCTATCGCTGTATCTATCGATGATTTCTGTGTTGTTTGCTAAGATTTCTCTGGTGATGGTTTGTTTGTGGGAAGAGATTATATGTTCCTTAATGGAGCCCTGTTGCTTATGCATCGTTAAACGCCTGGAAAGAGATGTTGTTGTCTTGCCTATATACTGGGTTTTTTGAGGCTTACAGTCCCCAAGAGGGCATTTGAAGGCATAGACGACGTTGGTCTCTTTTAAAGCGTTCTGCTTTGTGTCTGGAGAGTTTCTCATGAGTAGGCTGGCCGTTTTTCTGGTTTTATAGTAAATCGTCAGTTGTATCTTCTGATTTTTGTCTGTAGGGATAACGTTTCTACTGACAATATCTTTCAGGACTCTTTCCTCCGTTTTATGGGCTGTGGAAAAGAAGTTCCTGTAAAATAGTCTAATAGGGGGTATAGGTGTTGTGTTAGTTGTCTCTTCAGAGGTTGCATGGCGTTTCACTTTCCTTCTTATGATGTCTTCCATGAAACCATTGGAGAAGCCGTTGTTGACTAGGACCTGCTTTACCCTACAGAGTTCTTCGTCGACTTGCTTCCATTCTGAGCTGTGGCTGAGGGCACGGTCGACATAAGCGTTAACAACACTCCTCTTGTACCTGTCCGGGCAGTCACTGTTGGCATTCAGGCACATTCCTATGTTTGTTTCCTTAGTGTAGAGTGCAGTGTGGAAAACTCCGCTGCTTTCCATGACTGTTACATCTAGAAAGGGCAGCTTCTCATCCTTCTCCATCTCGTAAGTGAAACGCAACACAGAATTCTGCTCAAATGCCTCCTTCAGCTCCTGCAGATGTCTGACATCAGGTACCTGTGTAAAAATGTCGTCAACATACCTGCAGTATATGGCCGGTTTCAAGTTCATGTCGACTAAGACTTTTTGCTCGATGGTACCCACATAGAAGTTTGCAAACAGGACACCTAGGGGAGAACCCATGGCGACCCCATCTACTTGCTGATACATGTGTCCATCCGGGCTCAAGAAGGGTGCCTCTTTAGTAAAAGCTTGGAGTAGTTTCCTTAGACTGTTTTCTGGTATGTCAAGAGGAGTACAGGCCGGATCACGGTACACTCTGTCGGCTATCATCCCGATTGTATCATCCACAGGTACGTTGGTAAACAGAGATTCTACATCTGACGAGGCTCTTATCCCTGTAGCCTGTGTTCCCCACAGCAAGTCAACAAATTCCTTTGGAGACTTCAGGCTGAAGGCGCAAGGGACATAAGGAGTCAGCAAGCCGTTGAGTCATTTCGCCAGTCTGTACGTGGGTGTGGGTATCTGGCTGATGATTGGCCGAAGTGGGTTTCCAGGCTTGTGTGTCTTGACATTTCCATACGCATATCCAGGTTTATATTCCCCAATAATCTTTGGCAGGTGGAGTCCAGATTTCTTGGCGTTCACAATTTCGATCAATTTGTTGACCTTTGCTTTCAGTTCGGCTGTAGTGTCCTTCGTTATCCTTTGGAATTTAGTTTGGTCAGAGAGTATGAGGTTCATTTTCGCCAGATATTCGTCTTTTTTAAGAATGACGTATATTGGCGACTTGTCGCTTCTCCTGACAACTATCTCCTT
>NC_059586.1:24321635-24375002 GCF_020424385.1 Procambarus clarkii | reverse complement strand
GTGCTTCTGTAGTTGCCTCGATTCTTTCCTCCTTCTGCAATAAGTTCTGCTTGTAAGGTATCTTTGGTAGTGACCTTCTTTTGTGTCTCGAGGTCGAATATGTCGTCCAACAGAATTTCCAACTCTACTTTCCGGGCCATTTCACTCGGTCTGGACATAACATGACAGTTTATGCCCAGATTTAATGTACGTAATGTACGAAAGATTGCGAAAATTCGTGTTAGAATTATTAATCTTACTTTTTCGGTCATATTTAATAATATATATATATATATATATATATATATATATATATATATATATATATATATATATATATATATATATATATATATATATATATATATATATATATATATATATATATATATATATATATATATATATATATATATATATATATATATATGTCGTACCTAATAGCCAGAACGCACTTCTCAGCCTACTATTCAAGGCCCGATTTGCCTAATAAGCCAAGTTTTCATGAATTAATGTTTTTTCGTCTACCTAACCTAACCTAACCTAGCTTTTTTTGGCTACCTAACCTAACCTTACCTATAAATATAGGTTAGGTTAGGTTAGGTAGGGTTGGTTAGGTTCGGTCATATATCTACGTTAATTTTAACTCAAATAAAAAAAAATTGACCTCATTCATAGAGAAAAGGGTTGCTTTATCATTTCATAAGAAAAAAATTGTAGTAAATATATTAATTCAGGAAAACTTGGCTTATTAGGCAAATCGGGCCTTGAATAGTGGGCTGAGAAGTGAGTTCTGGCTCACGACATATATATATATATATATATATATATATATATATATATATATATATATATATATATATATATATATATATATGTCGTACCTAGTAGCCAGAATGCAATTCTCAGCCTAATATGCAAGGCCCGATTTGCCTAATAAGCCAAGTTTTCCTGAATTAATATATTTACTACAATTTTTTTCTTATGAAATGATAAAGCAACCCTTTTCTCTATGAATGAGGTCAATTTTTATATATATATATATATATATATATATATATATATATATATATATATATATATATATATATATATATATATATATATATATATATATATATATATATATGGTAGCCGAGGATGGTAGGATGGTAGGCCGAGGCTAATTCCCCATCCCCCTGCTGGCACTCTGATGGTAATCTTGGGCATGGTATTTTATCAAATCACTTCATTCTTTGGGGCACACGTGATGAACACAAATCAGGCTTGTTCGCATTTGTGTTCGTCTGATGTATCATCGTATCTTCGTCTGATGATCAAACGATCTGATGGTCCCACCAGAAAATTAGGAACATTAAATGATCTGGGACTAGATTCCCGAAGCAGTTACGCAAGTACGTACGAACGTGTACATCGCTCCTCAATCTTTGATGGCTTTGGTTACATATAAATCAACAGTTTACCCACATGAAAACTTACCAATTAACTGTCGTTAATGTTATAAACAGCCTCCTGGCGCTTCGGAGCTCATTAACTGTTTAATAAATGTAAACAAAGCCGCCAAAGATTGCAACAAGATGTACAGGTTCATAAGTGTTTGCGTAACTTCTTCGTGAATCTAGTCCCAGATCATTTAATGTTCCTAATTTTCTGGTGTGAACATCAGATCGTTTGATCATCAGACAAGGGCGTGGGGAATGGTAGTAATGGACGAGGGGACAGGAAAGTTGGGGATGGTGGGGACGAGGGGAATGGCAGAGAGGACAAGGGGACAGGGGAGTGGGGGTTAGTGGGGATGACGAGATGATGGGGGAGGGGGTAATAGTGGGGGAGGACGAAGGGACAGGGGAGTTGGAGACGGTGGGGGACGTGGGGAATGGCGAATTTTGGGGAGGACAAAGGGACGGGATAGTGGGAGATAGTGGGGAGGACGAGGGGACGGTGGAGTGGGGAATGGTTAGGAGGACGAAGGATGCCAAAGTTTGGGATAATGGGGAGGAAAAAGAGAAGAGGGAGTGAGAAATGGTTGGGAGGACTGGGGACCGGGGGAGAGAGGAATGGTTAGGAGGACGAGGGGAGGGGGGAAAGGTGGAGAGGACTGGAAGACAGGGAAAGGATGCTGTGGCTCAGTAACGCACATGCGCTGCTGAGCCATAGCAACGTATGGCCGGGTAAAGCTATTATTCTATAAAACAAAGAAGACTACCGACCTCCTTATTAAAAACAACCCAAAGCCGACGGAGAACCCTTTACAACAGTCAAGCGTTGTATACATGTACACTTGTTCCCACGGAGGATTTAACCTTCAATCTAAGTACATAGGTCTGATGTCGACCAAGCTGACGAGGCGTTTGACCTGCCATCTTCAATCCGGTGCCCCCAGGAATCACATGAGACAAGCCCTTGAATCACCCTAACAGGAGAAATGCTGACTAAAAGCACTTGTTTAATAGACAAAACCCAAGATGTAAGAAGATAACAAATTCTTGAAGCACTCCGCCAAATTTCTGTAATTTCTAACCTAACCTATCTAAACCTACGACATATATATATATATATATATATATATATATATATATATATATATATATATATATATATATATATATATATATATATATATATATATATACATGTATGTACCTAGTAGTAAGAACGCACTTCTTGGCTTACTATGAAAGGCCCGATTTGCGTAATAAGCCAAGTTTTCCAGAATTTCAATATTTTTATAAAAAAAATTATGAAATGATAAAGCTATAAAGCTATTCATTTCTTTAAGTATGAGCTAATTTTTTTTTAAATTAAAAAAAAATTCAAATTTTACAAATAAACTCTCCCCCCATTTCATTGAACTCTCCTTTTTCTCCTCCCTTATACCCCCCCTCCCATTTCATCCTCCTCCTCCTCCTCTCCCTTTCTTACCCCCTCTTCACTTCTCCCCCACATCCTCCCACTCACTGTATCACCCTTCTCCAACTTTCTCCCACTCTCCTTCTCTACTCTCAACTCTCTCCACATTATCTCCCACTCTTCTCCTTCAATTCCCCCTATCTCTTTCCCTCTCCTTCTATCCCCTCTCAGAAAATTTCATTAAGATTTTTTTTATTAACTCATTTAGGTACATCTGCATTTGTGCAGTTGCTGTAGACTATATGAAGTGGAGTACAGTGTGTCAAAAAGCTAGCTACGTGGTGCTAAAAATTCCCATCACACAGGATGGTTAGTCATACAGAGGCACGTGATCAGTAGCCTGCACTGGCAAATTTTGGGTGCATTATAAGGATATCCTCTAGATAACGAGAGTGAATAAAGCAATTTGAAAGGTCCAGGTACCTCATGCCAAGGGGTCTGAATGGTCTGATAACTGGGCATTCGATGAGATAGTGTGCAAGCTAATGCCGCAGTTCCTGCTTACAGAGTTTGCACCTGCCCATAAACATGGGTTTCAGATCTGAACAAATCATAGTATTTCTTTTATACTGGTGCTTTCAAGTCGTTGGGAGTCAGTAATGCCTTTTCTATCAGACCTGAATGTTTGGAACAATATAGTTTTGACAGCAGAGATGAGGATACCTAAGTCTAGTTTAACTTCATCCTTGTTACTCGCTAATTTGGCTGCAATGTCTGTCTCATTATGATGGGTTATATTTATGTGTGAAGGTATCCATACAAAGGAGATTCGAAACCCTTTACTCTGTGCAGCGATTAGGTCATTTATAATTGGTAGTATGAGGTTCTTGCTGTCGATCTTCCAGGAGAAGTTTTCGATTGCTTTCAATCACAAAATATTATTCCACACTAAAACTGCCTAATAACTCTACGGAAACCTCAACATCTATTTGAGAGTAAATGTAAATCATATTCTGGTTTATGGATGGTAATATTTCGTAGAGTTGGGCGCTGGCCTGAGAACCCCTGGTCTCATCTTGCAAAGTTGTGTGTGGCTAGCCACATGCGTCTGGCCTGCAACCTCGGACAGACAGATATACAGACATTTAATGTTATTATTATAGATATATAATAATACAGTAATAATAATAATAACCTTACCTTGATGTTACCTTGAGGTGCTTCCAGGGCTTAGCGTCCCCCCGGCCCGGTCGTCAACCAGGCCTCCTAGTTGCTGGACTGATGAACCAGGCTGTTAGACGCGGCTACTCGTAGCCTGACGTATGAGTCACAGCCTGGTTGATCAGGTATCCTTTGGAGGTGCTTATCCAGTTCTCTCTTGAACACTGTGAGGGGTCTGCCAGTTATGCCCCTTATGTGTAGTAGAAGCGTGTTGAACAGTCTCGGGCCTCTGATGTTGATAGTTCTCTCTTGAACACTGTGAGGGGTCTGCCAGTTATGCCCCTTATGTGTAGTAGAAGCGTGTTGAACAGTCTCGGGCGTTTGATGCTGATAGAGTTCTCTTTTAAAGTACCTGTTGCACCTCTGCTTTTCAACGGGGGTATTCTGCACATCTTGCCATGTCCTCTGGTCTCATGTGATGTTATTTCTGTGTGCAGGTTTGGGACCAGCCCCTCAATTATTTTCCACGTGTAAATTATTATGTATCTCTCCCGCCTGCGCTCAAGGGAGTATAGATTTAGGCTCTTTAGTAGGTCCCAGTAATTTAGATGTTTTACTGATTGGATTCTAGCAGTAAATGATCTCTGCACGCTCTCCAGGTCAGCAATTTCTCCAACTTTGAAAGGGGCTGTCATTGTGCAGCAGTACTTCACTCTAGAGAGCACAAGCGTTTTGAAAAGTATCATCATCGGTATAGCATCTCTAGTGTGAAAAGTTCTTGTTATCCAACCTGTCATTTTTCTTGCAGTTGTGACGGCTACTTTATTGTGTTCTTTAAAGGTAAGGTCTTCTGACATGAGTACACCCAGATCCTTTACATTGCCTTTTCGTTCTATGTTATGATTTGCATGAGTTTTGTACGTAGTTTCCATTTTTATATTTTCATTTTTTCCGTAGCGCATGAGCTGCAACTTATCTTCGTTAAACACCATATTATTTTCTGTAGCCCATAGAAAGACCTGATCTACTTCTGATTGGAGGTTTGCCGTGTCCTCTATGTTGCCTACTCTCATGAAAATCCTAGTGTCATCTGCAAAGGATGATACAGTGCTATAAGTTATGTTCTTGTCTATGTCCGATATGAGGATGAGAAAAAGTACTAGAGCAAGCACAATACCCTGGGGGACTGAGCTTCTCACGGTTGATGGGCTGGATTTTATTTTGTTGACTATTACACATTGGGTTCTGTTAGTCTGGGAATTGTAGATCCATCTGCCTATTTTTCCGGTAATTCCTTTTGAACGCATTTTATGCGCAATAACACCATAGTCACATTTATCAAAAGGTTTTGCGAAATCTGTGTAAATTACATCAGCGTTTTGTTTGTCTTCCATAGCATCTAATGCCATATCATAGTGGTCCAGCAACTGCAACAGGCAAGAGCGCCCTGTTCTGAAACCATGTTGTCCGGGGTTATGGAGATGCTGTGATTCTATGTATTTTGTGATCTTACTTAGCACTCTCTCAAAAATTTTTATGTTGTGCGATGTTAGTGCTATCGGTCTGTAATTTTTTGCTTCTGCCTTATTTCCTCTTTTATGGAGTGGTGCTATCTCTGCTGTTTTTAGTATGTGAAGGATAATGCCAGTATCTAGGCTTTGTCTCCACAGAATGTGAAGGGCCTGCGATAGTGGTTTTCTACAGTTCTTGATGAATATGGAGTTCCAAGAATCCGGGCCTGGTGCAGAGTGCATAGGCATACTGTTTATGGCTTCTTCAAAATCCAGTGGGGATAGGGCGACGTCTGATATATAATTTAAATAAGAATAAACAGTCTCCGTGGTGTAGTGGTAAGACACTCGCCTGGCGTTCCGCGAGCGCTATGTCATGGGTTCGTATCCTGGCCGGGGAGGATTTACTGGGCGCAATTCCTTAACTGTAGCCTCTGTTTAACGCAACAGTAAAATGTGTACTTGGATGAAAAAACGATTCTTCGCGGCAGGGGATCGTATTCCAGGGACCGTAGGATTAAGGACTTGCCCGAAACGCTACGCGTACTAGTGGCTGTACAAGAATGTAACAACTCTTGTATATATCTCAAAAAAAAAAAAAATTTGATGTTGGTATCATATCCGTGAAAAATTCATTTGTGTTATCAATCTTTCGTGCGTTTAGTGGCTCGCTGAAAACAGAGTCGTACTGCTTCCTCAGTAACTCGCTCATTTCTTTGTTGTCATCGGTGAAAGTTCCATCTCCCTTTCGCAGGGGCCCGATACCAGATGTGGTTTTTAATCTTGATTTTACATAGGAGAAAAAATATTTAGGATTTCTCTCTATTTCACTGATGGCCTTTTGCTCTCTTTGCCTCTCCTGGGTTTGTATGATTCTTGTAGCTTGAGTTCAATTGTTTCTATTTCTCTACCTAACCTTCTTCGCCGTTCTTGAGATAGGGTGCGACTCTCAAGTTGTTCCGCAATTCGTTTTCTTTGCCTATATAGGGAACGACGTTCCCGTTCCAATCTGCATATCTTTTTCTTTTTTCTTAGGGGTATGCGGTTTGAACATATTTCTAGTGCTACTGGGCTTACTTTTTCCAGGCACTGGTTCAGGTTTGCATTTTCTAGCTGTTCTTCTCAGTTTATTTATGTGAAGTCCTGGTTTGTTTGCTCCCAGTTTATCTGTTTATTATTGAAGTTGAATTTGCTGAAATCTCCTCCACTGGGAATCTGGACTGGTTTTGAAGGTCTATTCCTCATGGTTGTCAGAACTTCAATTAAGTTGTGATCTGAGTAACAGGTATTTGTAATCATTATGTTCCTGATCAATTCATCATTATTAGTGAAAATGAGGTCCTGCGTGTTCTCCTTCCTAGTTGGTTCTACTATTTGCTGGTTTAAGGCAAACCTGTCGCACATCCGTAGCAGGTCATTTACATGTGCCTGTTCATTTAGGCTACTTCCTGGTATTCTTTCGGATATTACTGTATTAGCCAGGTGCTTCCATTTCAGGTGCCGTAGGTTGAAGTCCCCAAGCAGGATGAAGTTCGGAGCTAGATTTGTAAGGTTTTCCAAGCAGTGTTCTTTTTTCATTAGTTGGTCTTTAAACTGCTGAGGGTTTGCCTCCGGTGACTTATATACAAGGACAATAACTACATTTAGGATCTCTATTTTGACTATCAGCACTTCCACCATATCATTTGAGGGGTTTAGCAAATCAGTACAGATGAGTGTGTCTTTGATGTAGAGGCTGACCCCACCCTGAAGCCGGTGTTTCCTATCACATATGAAAAGATTGTACTCTGAGATCCATATTTCACCACCATGGTAGTCCTTTGTGTGGGTTTCTGTTAGGGCTGCAAACACTGCATTTGCCTCATGAAGGAGACCATCTATAAAGTGAACTTTGTTGGATTTGCGTATTTTTATACCCAGGATGTTGGCAAATATAAATGATGTTATCGTGTTAGTGGAAGTGCTGGATGCTTTACTTGGTGCTAATATCTGAGGCTCTGGTAAGGAGGCCACTGTGTTTGCGTCCTCTCTAGCATTTGACCGAGTTGGTGGTAGAGTCTTGTCACTTTTAGCCATTTTTCTCCTCCTCCTCTTGCTAAAAAATTATCCCGGTCGATGGAGTAGTGGCTGTTTTCATAGTGGCGGTCTGTCGGTTTTATTCGCCTGATACCTCTTATATGAAAGCTGGACATTCAGCTGGACATAATAATAATAATAATAATAATAATAATAATAATAATAATAATAATAATAATAATCATAGGATACAAAAACATCGAGCGAGACTCAACACAAATTACATTAAGTTTGCTCATTATTGGTGTGGATAAAATCGAAAGGTAATTTTTTCCCTCTCAGGACATTGAACTGAGTAGGTAAGTATGTCTTCCTTCGTCTTGTAAATAGGAAACGGGCGTGTCCAGATGAAGTGTCTGGTCGTATTTCTTTACTTAATGCGTCTGTACTGGCCTTCTCAATGGCTTTTTTTTCCTTCCCTGGATGGTTGTAAACAATCGTCTTCAGCTGGGATATACAAACTAACTTTAGAGAAAACGGGGAATTTCTAAAGACAAAATGAGAATGAGATTAGTGTATGTAAGACTCAATAACTAAAATTATAAATACTTCTTATTATAGCATTCTATGTAGATACAGGATGGGCATGTGGTTGCGCGCAGGTCTCGCTACTCCTCTTCACCACTCCCTCCCTCACCTCTCATTTATCTTTCCTTATTATCATTCGTTTCCAATCACCCCCTCACCTATCTCCGTCGTTCTCCTCCTCCCCACTCTCTCTCCCGTCCTCCTTCTCCTCAAAGATCCCACAACTCTCTCCTCTGTCCCACTCTTACCCCTCCTCCGTTCTTCACCTGTCCCATTCCATTCTTCTAACATTCCTTTTCTCCTCTCTTTTCAAACATCCTCCCTCTCCCCGCCTACTCCTTCCTTCTCTCCACATCTCTCTGTCAGTCCCTGTATGTTTCTGTGTCTGCCTTTGTCTGTCTTTCTCTCATTGTTGTCTGTATGTCTCTGTCTTAAGTCTTTACTCCAGTCGAAGGGTTTCTCTGTCTGCTACTGTTTATTTCTGTCTCTGCCTTTTTTGTTGACTATCTCTCACTGTCTGCGTTTTTACTTATAAAAATAAAGTAATAGTTCCCCATTGCAGTGCAGGCTGACGGTTGGTGAACGGTTGGCGGACGGCTGGTGGACGGCTGGTGGACGGCTGGTGGAGGGCTGGTGGACGGCTGACGGACGGCGGGTGGACGGCGGGTGGACGGCAGGTGGACAGCAGGTGGACGGCTGATGGACCTTCTATATCTTCCTTGCCGATCCTTATTTAGTATCTTGTATATCATTATCATGTCTGCCATATTTATTTTTTCTTGAAGTGTAGTGAGGTGTGGTTCCCTCAGTCTTTCTTAGTAGCTTGATCATCTTCACTTAGAAAAGAAGTTTGTTTTATATTTTTTTAGATTTACAGATTTGTTCTGAGATCTCCTTGGTAAGGGTTCCATGCTAGGCCAGCATACTCAATAATATGTCTCACAAAGGATGAATACAGCACTTAGAAAGGATCTTCTCCAAAGTTCCTGAAGGATAACCGGACGTTTGCCAATATAGCATATGTTGCTCTCATTATTGTGTTGATGTGGGCCTCTGGTGATAGACCTCAGGTCATGTCAACTCTTGTGTCACTATTGTGTTGATGTGGGCCTCTGGTGATAGACCTCAGGTCATGTCAACTCTTGTGTCACTATTGTGTTGATGTGGGCCTCTGGTGATAGACCTCAGGTCTTGTCAACTCTTGTGTCACTATTGTGTTGATGTAGGCCTCTGGTGATAGACCTCAGGTCATGTCAACTCTTGTGTCACTATTGTGTTGATGTGGGCCTCTGGTGATAGACCTCAGGTCTTGTCAACTCTTGTGTCACTATTGTGTTGATGTGGGTCTCTGGTGATAGACCTCAGGTCATGTCAACTCTTGTGTCACTATTGTGTTGATGTAGGCCTCTGGTGATAGACCTCAGGTCATGTCAACTCTTGTGTCACTATTGTGTTGATGTAGGCCTCTGGTGATAGACCTCAGGTCATGTCAACTCTTGTGTCACTATTGTGTTGATGTAGGCCTCTGGTGATAGACCTCAGGTCTTGTCAACTCTTGTGTCACTATTGTGTTGATGTGGGCCTCTGGTGATAGACCTCAGGTCTTGTCAACTCTTGTCTCTTTATGTTTTCCATATAATAAGACTTGTCTTCCTATCATCCTGTATGGTGTTAAGAGGTCTTCTTGCCTCATCGCATATCCTCATAACCTTGCATTTGCCCGGGTTAAAGTCTAGTAGCCCCATTTCAGACCAGAGATTGTGTAGTTTATCTTGGATGTATTGTAGTCCTCCTCCGTTTTGATTCTCCTCATTAGCTTAGCATCGTCAATAAGGTTGGATACGAATGAGCTTACGTCCTCTGTCTGAACATTTACATTTATCACGAACAGGATGGGTTGTGGTAAAGTTGAGGAGAAGCATTCCTTTACCTCCCCTTCCCCCTTTATACAAAATAGTATTAAATAATGATACAAAACCCTAAAGCTTGGCTTAACACTTATCAAAGGCAAATGAATATTTTACTTTGTTCTACTGTTAAATTTACTATGTTTACACTTATTACAATTGCTGTGAGCGTCCTCCGTCACACGTCGTCGGCACGTCGAGTGAGGAAAGATACAAGAGACTCAAATGAGCATGAGAAGTAGTCTGAGGCTCCAGGACACCGGCAGGTGCTTACACATAGCAGTGATGACGTCAGGCCGGCTTGTAGTGGGGGTCTGGAACGAAAAGCTGGCAGATTAAGGTTGTTAGCTGGTGGTGGAGCCCAGGAAGCCTCGGGCGGCTCTCGTGGGATGGGGGAGGGAGCTCATGGTCAAAATGTTTCTGTACGATGACTGGCAGCTCTTGATGTTGAATGTGGTAAAGGAATAGCATGCTGGTGTAAAAGGTGAGAGGAAGGAGCAGATTACACTGCCATGCAGGGAATAACCGTAACACTTATGATAATTTGATGTATTGGCATTTGACCGTCGAGGCAAATGATGTGACGTCACACACAACGCTCCCTCCATCGTCCTCCAGCCCGTCCTCCTATACAGAGATGCAAGCTCGATAATCCAGCCGCCAAACCCCCTGTTTATGAATGAAAAGCGGTGTACACACGACTGACAACTAATGACGTCTGAACACTTCCAGAACAAGTGCTTCGGTCACGTTCTCTGTTCGATCCACAATTCTACAAATGTTTCACCCACACACTTCAAATAATCAAATAACAGAACCTAAACATCTAACCTAACCTATACCTAAGTTTACAATCTAAATGAAAATCTATAATTTTCATTTAGATTGTAGATGATTCTCCTCTTGTGGATGAGGCTGACTTCACCATATGTACTAGTTGCTAGGTAACTATTAATTCTTCTTCCCCTTCAACTACACCTGACAAAGGGAACACACACAATAATATAGTAGTAAACTAAATATGACAGCTATATCAGGGGATATATAGTATATTGATTTAATAAGATTTAATTAATATTTATCCTGTTGGGTGGTTCGCTAACCGGTTTTCCCTACCTAACATGACTGGCCAGGAATGAATAACGAGTTTCGGAATGAGTACTTCCCTTATTGGTAGACGATGAATATGCTGATAATGGGAGCTCTTTACATCCCATTACACTACGTCGAAGGGCGCTAATTGTGGAGCTTGAAGGAGCTCCATGCAAAAGACTTTGTTATTAAATTTATTAATGGGGACTACTGGCCTCCCCTCCACTGACGCATCGGCTTCTTCTCCAGATACGTTATCAAGAAGTGGAATGAGGACCCACATTTAATCTATTTTAGTACTGATAATTAAGGTGAATCAAAGGCAAATATTTTTATGATGTTGACAGTCCAGAGACTGATGTATTAAGAATAATTCCCAACAGAATTTGTTGGTGAATTTAATAGTGACATGCCAATGACATCCTCGTTTTCTTCCAGGGAAATTCTACTGGACTCTCATTTTCTATGAGTTAATTTGTTATTGCAATCCAGCAGCAATATTATCTGTCTATTGCATTGTAATAGATTGTGAGTATATAGAATAGATAGACTATTGTAAATTGTGCCAGTTTTCTGACAAAAGGGCACTACACTCAGCCACCCAGGAAATCAGATCAACCAAAACGAACTACGAAAGAAAACTTGCCCAAAACATAAGAAAGATCCAAAGTCGTTCTATGCCTATAAGAAGTAAAGCCAAAACAAAGGACTCGGGAAGACCCTTAACAGATGAGACCAACCTTACTATAATGGACGACTAAAGGGCAGCACAAACTCTGATGGAATATTTTACATCAGTGCTCACACTAGAAAGGTTAGATGACGTCCCATCACTCACACTAATGTTTCAAGGAGGTGAAGAGAAGGAATTTATGGATTTACTCATAACATGCTCCATAATCTGGAAGAACATTGACAACTAAAAGACTCAAAAGTCCCCAGGAGTGGATGGAATACTATCCAAAGTTATTTAGGAACTGGCAGAAAACTATGCCTACCGCTGAAACTACTTTCCACAAAATCTCTGAACCAAGGGATAGTCCCCTAAGATAAGAAATATGCAAATGTCACCCCTATTTTTAACAAGGTCAGAAAGAGCTCAGCAGGAAACTACTGTGTGATCGGTTTGACATCACACATCTGCAAGCTCATGTAAAGAATCCTAAGAGAGGGAACCATTCACCGTCTTTCAGTGAACAAGCTTGTACAATCGACACAACATGTGTTTGTTAAAAATAGATCCCACCTTACAAACCTGCTCACAATTTTGGAAACGGTAACCAGCTACTCAGACAAAGGACTTCAGGTGGATGTAGTATACTTGGATTTTGCTAAAGCCTTTGATAAGGTACCACATGAAAGACTGGCAAGGAAATTACAGGCACACATGGAATAAATGGAAGAATACTAGAATGGATAAACCAATGGTTAAAACAAAGAAAATAAAGAGTTGTGCTAAATTGGAACGAATCTGAATGTAGAAATGTGGTAAGTGGGGGGTACCACAGGTATTCATTTTGGGACCCCTGTGGTACCCCCATGGCACAAATGAGACTATTACAAACCACATCATCAAACTGGCAGATGACACAAAGATTTATGGTAAAGCGGGAAATGATAATGATATTGAAGCATTACAAAGAGATCTACATGAACTTCACATATGATCAGAAGAGTGGCAAATGCTTTCTAACATCGACAAATGCAAGATCATGCAAGTGGGGCCCAACAACCCACGCCACAATTACCAGATTAATAACATTACATTACAGTAGATAGATGAAGAAAATGGCCTTGGATTCAACATCCACCACTCAATAAAAGTTGCTCAGCAGGTGGGTGTAGCAGTCAAAAAAAGCTAACCAATTTCTTGGAATAATCAAGCATACCTTTTGTTTTAAGAAAAAAAAAGAGTAGTGATTCAACTGTATAAATCTCTGGTACGTCCCCATTGGGATTACTGTATCCAAGCATGGAGACCTCGTCTTCAGGACATAGCTGCTCAAGAGAAAGTGCAACACCGGGCAACAAAAATCATTCCAGAGCTAAGTCATCTAGCGTACCAGTAATGGTTGAGGGCCACAGGACTAACAACAATACAAACCAGGCATGACAGGGCGGATCTGAATGAAAATGTTTAAATAATGAACAATTTGGAGGATGTTGAGTCCGAAAATTACTTCAAAAGGTCAATGTAACACAAACAAGGACTAACGGTTTGAAGTTCAACTAGCCACAATGTAGGACTGAGAACAGGAGAGGCTTCTTCACCCACAGGGTTATAAACCCACGGAACCGCCTTCCCCCCCCCCCCCCCCTCCAGCCATAAATTCCTAAAAAACGTTAAATAAAGTACAGCTGGAAAAGATTATCAATGCAAATTAGGGGACCTTCGACAAACCGACGGCTTCCTGTCCTCGTCGAGACCATTAGTGTTAGTGCCCTTACTTAAATTCAGAAAAAATCTAGAGAATGTCAATTATGCTCTGTCAATCTCTATTCATATGACAGGTTTCTAATTTGTGGGATTAACTTTGTCAACCTTCGCTGGACGCGTTCTAGTGAATTTATATCCATGTCCTTTTCTCAGTGTGGTACTGGCGTTGATATCCTTTACTGAGTATGGACTGGCGTTGATGTCTTATACTCAGTGTTGTACTGGCGTTGATGTTCTTTACTCAGTGTTGTAATGGCGTTGATGTATACTCCGTGTGGTACTCGTGTTGATGTCCGTAACTCAGTGTAGTATTGGCGTTGATGTTGTGGGAAAATCTGGTTGAGAATATTAATAACTTGCTGTACCCGGCCACGTGTTGCTGTGGCTCAGCAACGCATGTGCGTTGCTGAGCCACAGCAACCTTCCCCTGTCCCCCAGTCCTCCCCACCATTCTCCCCCTCCCCCATTCCTTCGTCCTCCCAACCATTCCTCACTCCCCCATCCCCTCGTCCTCCTAACAATTCCCCACTCCACCGTCCCCTCGTCCTCCCCACTATCTCCCACTCCCCCGCACCCTCGTCTTCCCTACCATTCCCCTCCATCCCTCTCGTCCTTCCCACTATCCTCCACTCCCCGGTCCCCTTGTCCTCCCTACCATTCTTCATTTCCCTTGTCCCCACCATCCCCAACTCTCCTGTGCCCTCGTCCTCCCCCATTACCCCCTCCCCTGTCCCTCTCACTCCCCACCATCCCCCATTCCCGTCCCATTGTCCTTCCCACCATTCCCCACTCCGTCGTTTGATGATCAAATGATTTGATGTTCGCATCAGAAAATTGGGAACATCAAATGATCCGGGGCTAGATTCACGAAGAAGTTACGCAAACACTTACGAACCTGTACACCTTTTCTCAATCTTTGGCTGCTTTATTTACAATTATTAAACAGTTAAGAGCTCCAAAGCACCAGGAGGCTATTTATATCAATAACAACAGTTGATTGACAAGTTTTTATGCTTGTAAACTTTTATATATATATATAACCAAAGCCATCAAAGATTGAGGAATGATGTACAGGTTCGTAAGTATTTGCGTAACTGTTTCGTGAATCTGGCCCCAGATATTCCCATCACTGAAATATAAGAAAATCAGTACAAGAAACGAAATTAAAAACAATGAAAAAATATAAAAATAAACTATACTCACGAAATGAACGGTATGGTAAACAACACAGCTCAATTCCAATGCAATGTCACACAAAATAATTAAATCAAAAGGAAAATAAATCAAAATTTATGAAAATTCAATTTATCAATGAAATCGGAAACGCTGACATGGAATCGTAACATATTTAGTATAGCATGTGTGGGACTCATCGTCGGCCAAGCCATCGTTGGCCGAGCGGACAACACACTGGACTTGTGATCCTGTTGTCCTGGGTTCGATCCCAGGCGCCGGCGAGAAACAATGGGCCGAGTTTCTTTCACCCTATGCCCCTGTTACCTAGCAGTAAAATAGGTACCTGGGTGTTAGTCAGCTGTCACAGGCTGCTTCCTGGGGGTGGAGGCCTGGTCGAGGACCGGGCCGCAGGGACACTAAAAAGCCCCGAAATCATCTCAAGATAACCTCAAGAAGAAGATAGCCTCATGTGCAACAGATGGCGCTTTTTTTTCAAAAAACGCATATTTTTGCCTGTCACTGGTGGCATCTATATAGTGGGTATTTGAACGGAAAGTTGTCAAAATTTCAAAGCAAACGGTGAAGAACTTTTGGACATTACAGCATGTGTTGCACTTATATCCAACAGATGGCGCTGTTTAAAAAAAAAACGTTTTTTCCTGTCACAGGTGAGACATGTATATAGTAGGTATATAAAAAGACGAGTCTATTCGAATGCAACGTTGTGTCAAAATTTCAAAGCACTCGGTAAAGAGGTTTCGAAGATTTCCCTCACATGAAAAACACAGTTACCCAAAATAAGCATTTTTTTTTTTTTTTTTTACCGTCACAGACGTGACATCTATATAGTATGTTTATAAAAGCCTGCTCAGAAGCGAATGGAACGTTTTGTGAAAATTTTAAGGCAATCGGTGAAGAACTTTCGGAGATTAGTGATTAAGAACAAAGGAACATTTCCATTTATACTTACATAGATAATGAGAATAAATTTCGATAGCTGCGAAGGACTACCCTTTAGATAAAAGGAAATAATATAAGTAAATCAATTCCCCGCCCCCAGGGACATGGGACTATACTTGCGTATCCACCCTGGCAACCACATACATCAACCTCTCTGCCGGCACAGCAGGAGCCGCGGCAACACGCAGAGAAAGAGACAAGTCAGCCAAGTACAGGCAATTAAATCATCGGTATAACTTTGTTCCAATAGGGTCTGAGACCCTAGGGCCATGGGGAGAGAGTGCAAGAAGGTTTCTCAAGGATCTTGGTTCCAAGCTCATTGACATCACAAGAGACCCTAGAGCGGCAAGTTTTCTCTTTCAGCGCCTCAGTGTCGTGATCCAGAGGGGAAATGCCCGCTGCATCCTCGGTTCCTGCCTGGCGTCGGAGGAGTTCGAAGAAATCTACAGCCTCTAGGAAGCGACCTTTTTTGTGTCCTCTTAATGTTCATTTTTTGTGTAAAATCAGATATGTAACTGTATAACTTTGCATAATAAAGAGTACACCATAAAAAAGGGGGGTGGTAGGAGAAGTGAACACTCTGACGTATTCAGAGTTAAATGGCAAGTTTTTCCCTGAATGCTCTGTGTTCCCTTCTCTGAGGCTGTGGGTCCCTATAATTGCACCAGAGGTGGTACCTCCCAAGTAAATCAATTGAAAATAAACCTGAGAACCCTTGCCTCTGGATCTCTCAATAATTAATAATGAAATATGAAAGCATTAAGTAAACTATAAATTAAATCAAATATTGAGGCGACTTGCACCACACACTTTGGGGGGTTAATTAAAATAATACTTGTAGATAATTCAACTACAAATTACTACAACATGAATATAAATCATAAATTATAGAATATATATGATCTTATATTGAAGATCATTAAAAAAAATGATAATTAGTATTCTACTAAATTACGAAACTAGACAACAGCTTAGCTGTGTTGAGAAATAGCAGTATGTGTCCGGGTAGTATCGTCACGAAAACTTGTTGGATCAGGATATCCAGAACACGTGATTGAGGTGGACGCTTATCTCCTTCCTTGCCACTAGGACTCAAGCTGAAATACAGGTAGACTGTAAAATTTTCCTACATGGATATTATCTTACACACATATTTCTAGGAGAAAATTTGGAAGTGGGCTGAAACAAAACTCGCTTGTTGATTTTTAGTGGACATGCGGCTTGACGACAAACATCCTACCTGCTAAAAAAAAATTTCACAAAAAAATAATAGTAATTAGGAACTTATTGTTTGCCGAGCCTAGTGTCTGAGTAATAACGAAGCTGCTCCAGCACTCTGACAGCGCTGCTGCTAGCATGACGTCATTATGGGCCGGTAAATTTTGCACGCTTCCAGACACTTCTTTCTCTGTGAGAATAATGGCTGCTTCGCCTTCTCTGGTCTCGCTCGCGCATGTAAAATAGCATTGAGTTTTGGAATGGAGAAATTAACTCTTATAATTTACTCAACTATGCAAGATAATAAGGACATGATTTATAATAAGAGAGCTAATAATAGTTAAATTCTCGTCATATAACAAGGTATATGAAACGGAGTTCATATAGACGAAAAAGTTATAAGGGATTTCTTTCCTCCATGAATCTCTGTGATAACAGTTTCAACTGTATATAATGATCTCAGCAAATAACGCTTTATCACTAGATCAGTGGAGAATATATTATCAGCGAATAATTCTTATGGAAGAATGCTGATATGAAGGGAGAATTTAATACAATTCTATGAAATGTAGATGTTTTTCCCTCGGTCGGGCTGCCTGACGTAACTTCGTCATGGATAGTAGGAAACTTTAGGTGTGGTTATTACGCTGTACCCCCTCCCCATCCGGCCCGTTGGCGTCGTGAGGGGGCTTCGTGGACGGCTGCCGGAGTGTGATGCTCCGTGGGACAGTCCTCTGTCCTTTTCTGACCTTGCACTCTTGCTGCTGTCTTCTCTAATTGTGCCGGATCGCTTTTCCTTTTCATTATGTTTCGTTTTTCTCCCCCCTCTTCTCCTATCTGCTTGTCATTTCCTGTCGACCTTTTGCTTGTTTTGGATTGTTTCTTTGGACTTCTTCTATTTTGACGCCCGGGTGCTTGAGGAGGCATACTCTTGCACCCGTAGAACTGTAGTACCCAACATCTCGAGCGAGGGGAACCTTTTATTGTCAATCCCCCTTTCGTCGCTGAACCCGATCTCGACGGACTGACGGTTCTTAAGGTGGCGTTTGTGGGGCGTATACTCACGACGCACCCCTAGGGGGCCCCGGCATGATCGGCGATAGCTTCTTGTTGGGTGTCCTGCCTCTAATTGTGGCTCCATGGTGGGTATGGGGGCACATTCGTGGGTGAATTTATCACTCTTCGTCTGTATGTCGATGAATGCTTTTGTTGTACCCTCTCAGGCTCGTGGGGGTGGGCGACCAAGCCCCCGAGTCGGCCTGTCATGGAAGACTGGGCTCTGTAGCCTCCGCTGCGTTGGGCCTCGACCTTGCTCCTCCTTTGACCATCCTGCCTTCTTCCCCCAGCTCCCCTCCCTCCTCTGTGGTTGGGTCGAGCCTCCAGCCCCCAGTGGTGACCACTTCGTCCCCTGGTGCGGCTAAGTCTCTCGTTGTGACTACTGCTCCTTTTGACCCCTCTCTCTCTGGGGTTCTCAACGCCGTTCGCGCCCCGGCCGCACTCGCTCGATTCCTTCCCGTACTGACACATATCGGGCCTTGTTTTGTCCCGCTTCATGGGCCAAACACTTTGATCTCCTCCCTCTTGATTCTGCGCCTCCTGACGATTTCTTCCTCCATTGGCATCTTGTTGATTCCGTGGATGCGTCTGTCACCTTCAACCCCACTCGTCTTGGTACACGTGTCGTTGCTGCTCCTTCTCAGGATGCAGCTTCCCGCTTGGCAGCCTTGTCTTGCCTTGGCGAGATCCCTGTTCGGGTCTCCAAGAACGTTCAGATGAATGCCAGTGTTGGCACTATTCTCCTCCCGCCCCATGTTGCAACCGGTGTTCGGAATCTGCAGGATTGCCACGATGATATTCGGCATATCCTTGATGCCCAAGGCCATTCTGTCCTCCAGGTTGACTCGTTTACACGTCCCCCTCGTGGTCGTCGCCGTCAACCCCTTCGTGTTGTGAAGATCACCTTTGATGGTAGGACCCTTCCATCCTCTGTCATTCTTGCTGGTGCTCGGTGCTCTGTCCAGTAGTATAGTCCTTCTCCTCGGCTTTGTAATAAGTGCTGGAGGTTTGGGCATGGTGCCCTCCGCTGCTCTAGGACTGTCTCTCTTTGTCCTTTGTGTGGGGGTGAAGGTCACTTTAAGTCGGAGTGCACTTCTTCCCAAGCTCGCTGCCTCAACTGCGGTGAGGCCCATCCTACCTTCTCCCATGCCTGTATCCATTACAAGCTTGAGGCGGCCGTCCTTAACTTGAAGCACCGCGAGCGTTTATCTTTTCCTGAGGCGAGGCGCCAGGTTCGCTGGCTCCCGTCTTATGCTAACGTCTCTTATGCTTGAGTGTTGCGCTCTTCCTCTCCTCGTCCTCCCCTCCTTCCTCAGACTCACAACCGTTTCCGGGCCTTGAACCCTGATACGCCCACTGCCCCTCCTCCGTTCCTTTGAGTTCTGTCCCGAAGGGTCCCCCTCCTGGTCCTCTTTCTGGGGTTCCCCTTCTTTCTACCCGGTCTGTCGTGTCTCCTGTGTCTTCTTCCTCGTCTCCCTCCGATCCTCCTTCCCTTCCTCTTCCTCCATCTATTGGCTCTCCCCGCCGCCTGTCGGTGAAGGCGGATGTCCATCGCTCTCCTAACGGCCGTCGTGTGTGCTTTCGTTCAGCTTCTCCTGTTGAGACACTGGAATCCGTTGCCCGGTATGTAGTTGCTGGGACACCGGTCTCTTTAAGTCAGAAGCGTAAGCCTGGCTCCTCTCCTTCCTCCTCCCCGGTGGGTAAGAAGGCTTCACTTTCTTCCTCAGCTCCTACTTCTGGCTCTGTTGCTCCTTCCCCTCCCATTTCAGTGATTGCGCCCCCTGTTCCTGCTATGGAGGTTTCTTTGGCCCCTGCTTCCCTTTCGGTTGCTGCTCTTGCTGAGGTGCGCTCCCCTCTTTCTCCTCCCCCTCTTCCTGCTGCTGTCCTTGACTGCTCCTCTCCATTGTCTCCTCCTCTTCCTCCTCCTCCTCCGGACCCCGCCCGCCCACCTCTGGTCTGCTCTCCCGCTTCCTTCCCTCCATCTTTGCTCAATTTACCCCTGCCCCCTAACCCCAACTTTACTGACTTTGATCCCGACCCTGATATTCTTTAACGTGCTGTGTTGCTCTTTAGCCTTTGTTTCTTCCTTGTTCTCTGTTGTTGTCCTTTCCCTTCTCGTCAACGTCCATTCTTCAATGGAACGTTCGAGGTTATTACGTCAATTTCCTCGAACTCCAACTTCTGATTCCGCGGTTTTCATCCCTTTGTGTCTGTCTCCAGGAGCCGATGCTTGGTGCTTGTCCTGGTCGTTTTCGTGGCTATTCCTTTCTCCCCCCCTCCCCCCCAGCCATTGCTGGGGCTCCTAATTCTTCTGCTCTCTTAATTCGTGCTAATGTTCCCTTTGTTCCTTTACTTTTTCCTTTGCCTCTCCATTGTTCTGCTGCTCGTATCTTTGTTGGGAAATGGTACACAGTTTGTTCCATTTATCTCCCCCCGAGTGTCCCGCTTTCTCTTCCTGATTTGAAACACCTTTTAGACTCCTTGCCGGAGCCTGTGCTCCTGCTGGGTGACTTCAATTGTCGCCATTCTCTTTGGGGTGATGTTCTGACGAATACCCGGGGTCGCCTTCTTGAGCCGTTTCTCCTCTCTTCTTCCCTGTCTCTTCTGAATTCTGGTGAGCCCACTCATTTGGACTCTCGGACTCACACCCTTTCCTGTCTTGATCTTTCTCTCTGCTCTTCTTCTCTTTACTTAGATGTCACGTGGCAGGTTCTTGATGACCTCCATGGCAGTGATTATTTCCTTATCCTTGTTTCCTTTTTCTCGTTTCGCCCTTCACTCTCTTTTCCTAGGTGGCAGTTTGCTAAAGCGGACTGGAACCTATTTACCCTCAGTGCTGCTCTCTCTGACCTCTCCTTTCTGCCTCTCCCTCGCGCTCTCCTCCTTTTTCATGACACTGTCTTCGACGCTGCCCTCCGCTCTATTCCTCGCTCTTCCTCTCGGGGTCCATGGAAGTGCGTTCCCTGGTGGAATGCAGACTGTGCTCGGGCTGTCCGCTGTAAACGTGCAGCCTGGAAGAGGCACCGCCGTCGGCAGACGGCCGATTCTTTTCTTTTCTTTCGGAAAGCGAGTGCGGTGGCCCATAGGGCCATCCGTACGGCTAAACGTAAATGTTTGGCATCTTATGTCTCAACAGTTACATCCAAAACTCCTCTGCCCCAGATCTGGAAGCGTATCCACAAGATAGCGGGTAAGTTCGTTCCCGATGTTTCACCGGTCCTTCACCTCCATGATTCTCTTGTGGCGGACCCGTTGCAGATCGCTTCTGAACTGGGTTCCCACTTTTCTTCTGTTAGCTCTGGTCTTCATCTTCCCCAATCTTTCCTTCTTCGTAAACCTGTCCTTGAGTCTCTTCCTTTAGATTTCAGCACTCGTCTTCAGCTTCCCTATCCCTAATCCCTTCTCTCTCTCTGAACTTCGTTCTGCCCTGGCCCTCTGCGGTTCTACGGCGGCGGGCCTGATGGTATTCATTACGAGATGCTTCGCCATCTCCCTCCGTGCACGTCTCAGTATTTACTGAGTCTGTATAATCGGATCTGGGAGTCGTCGTCAGTCCCTGAGGACTGGCTCGATGTCGTTGTCCTCCCTGTTCGCAAACCGGGGTCTCTGGGTACTTCCGCTAAGGACTTTCGCCCTATTGCTCTCACAAGTTGTGTCTGCAAACTCTTTGAACGTGTGGGTAACGTTCGTCTGATGTGGTTCCTGGAACACCATCACCTCCTCTCCCCTTCTCAATTTGGTTTCCACAAGTGCCGCAGCACGACAGATGTCCCGGTGAACTTGGAGGTCTATATTCGTACTGCTTTTGCTGAGAAGACCTCCATTGTTGCCGTCCTTTTTGACCTGGAAAAGGCTTACGACACCACTTGGCGATATCATATTCTATCTCAACTTCATTCTTTTGGCCTTCGTGGTCATCTCCCTCTCTTTCTCCGCAGCTTCCTCTCTCGTCGTTCCTTTCGGGTGCGCCTTGGTACCACTCTCTCTGCCTCTTTTCAGCAATACGAAGGTGTGCCCAAGGGTAGTGTTCTGAGCACTACTCTTTTTCTGGTTGCCCTCAATGGTCTTCTTTCCTCTCTTCCTTCTGGTGTCTTCTCCGCTCTCTATGTCGATGATCTTACCCTTTGCTGTCAGGGTGATGATTCGCCTCTCCTTCAGCGCCGGCTTCAACTTGCAATTGATGCCATGTCGTCTTGGGCCACCGATCATGGCTTCACGTTCTCTACTTCTAAGACTTGTGCCATGACTTTTACGCGGAAACGGGTAGTTCTTCGTCCCTCTTTGTCACTTTATGGTCATCCCCTTGAATACAAAGATTCCGCGAAGCTTTTGGGGTTATTCCTTGACACTCGCTTGTCTTGGTCTTCCCATATCTCTTACCTCCGTGTTGAGTGCTCTAAGGCCCTTACCCTCCTTCGGGTCTTGTCCCATACTTCTTGGGGGGCAGATAGGCGCACTCTCCTTGCTTTACATTCCTCTCTCGTCCTGTCTAAGCTCGATTATGGTTGCCCTGCTTACTCGTCTGCTTCTCCTTCTACTCTTCGCCGTCTTGATGCTTTGCACCATACTGGGTTGCGCCTCAGTTCTGGTGCCTTTCGTTCGACTCCCGTCCTTAGCTTGTATGTTGACACTGGCTTCCTGTCTCTCCAGGACCGCCGTGATCGCTACTGTCTTTGCTATCTTGCGCGGTCCTTACAACATCCTTCCTCTCGCCTCTGTCGTGCTTTAACTTTTACCCCTCCTGCGGTTCCTGTTCCTCTTCACCACCTCCCTCTTTCTGTCCAGTTATCTCGCCCCCAGGATTCTCTTTCCGTTCGTATTTCTAATGTTTCTCATCGTGCTGTTCCTTCTTTGCCCCCGTGGAGAGTCCCTCTTCCGCGGTTTTGTACTTCCTTGGCCCGTATCACTAAAGCTTTTACCCCTCCTATGGTTCTAAAACGCCTTTTCCTTGAGCACTTTTCTTCTCACTTCCGCTCCGTTTCTGTCTTCACCGATGGGTCTAAGTCAGCGGACGGTGTTGGCTACTCTGTTGTTTTTCCTGATCGCACTTATATGTGTCGCTTACCTCCGGAGACTAGCATCTTTACAGCGGAGCTTTATGCTATCCTCTATGCTCTTCGTCTCCTGCTTTCTCATTGTCAGTCTTCCTTTGTAGTTGTTGTTGACTCTCGTAGTGCCCTCATGGCTCTCGGGTCCTTTAATCCGGTTCATCCAGTAGTTGTCGAGATCCAGCATTGGCTGTTTCTTGTTCACAGTAAATTTAAGTCGGTTGAGTTTTGTTGGGTTCCCAGCCATATTGGTGTGTCTTTAAATGAGCGTGCGATGCTGCCCCCAAGGAAGCTGTCCGCTCTTGTCATATCTCTCGTAAAGGTATTCCATATTCCGACTTTTACCCGGTTATCCATTCCTCTGTCCTTACCCGTTGGCAGGCTTCTTGGTCGTCTGTTACTGGTAACAAACTACGTACTCTTAAATGTTGTGTTTCCTCGTGGCCGTCCTCCTACCACCGTAACCGGCGATGGGAAACAGCTCTGGTGAGGATGCGTATTGGCCATACTCGCTTAACCCATGGTCACTTGATGAAGCGCCGCCCTGCTCCCTATTGTCTTAGTTGCATTATCCCTCTTACGGTCGTGCATGTCCTTCTTGAATGTCCTGACTTCCAGGACGAGCGTGTGTCTTGCTTTCCGACCGCCCCTCGCGGTCACTTGTCCCTCAATAGAATTCTTGGTGACTCGGATACTTTTGATATCGTTCGCCTTATGCGTTTTTGTTCTCGAATTGGCATCCTTGGTGATATTTAGCGCCCTTTGATTATTCTGCGCATTTGATGGTGCTTATAGCCTTCCCGGTTTGGTGCCTTCTTTTGATAATTACTTACTTATTAAGCTGTAGGAAATGAATTGATATTATTACTCTACTGATTAGTAGTGTTAATAAAATATAATAGTAGAAGAATTGCTTCTTAAAGTACTACATGTTAGGACTTAAGTATTTGAAGATTATGACAACAAGTACACGTAATACATCCTATTGTACTTGAGATTAATAATTAAGTGTTGGAAATTTCCAAGAGATGTCCTTTACTCAGAGTAGTACTGGCGTTGAAGTCCTTTACTCAGTGGGATACTGGTGTAGTTATCCTTTACTCAGTGTGGGACTCGCGTTGATGTCGTGTACATATTGTAGTACTGGTGTTGATGTTGTATACTCAGTGTGGTACCGGCATTGATGTCCTTTACTCAGTGTGGTACCGGCATTGATGTCCTTTACTCAGTGTGGTACCGGCATTGATGTCCTTTACTCAGTGTGGTAAAAGCGTTGATGTCATATACTCAGTGTGGTCCTGGCGTTGATGTCGTGAATTTTGGTGCTGGCGTGGATGTACTCAGTGAGGGACAGGTGTGTGTACACAGTGTGGTATTAGTGTGTGTGTACACAGTGTGGAACTGGTGTGTGTACACAGTGTGGTACTGGTGTGTGTACACAGTGTGATCCGGGTGTATGTACACAGTGTGGTACTGGTGTGTGTGTACACAGTGTGGTACTGGTGTGTATACACAGTGTGGTACTGGTGTGTGTGTACACAGTGTGGTACTGGTGTGTATACACAGTGTGGTACTGGTGTGTGTGTACACTGTGTGGTACTGGTGTGTGTGTACACAGTGTGGTACTGGTGTGTGTACACAGTGTGGTACTGGTGTGTGTGTACACTGTGTGGTACTGGTGTGTGTACTGGTGTGTGGTACTGGTGTGTGTGTACACAGTGTGGTGCTGGTGTGTGTACTGTGGTACTGGTGTGTGTGTACACAGTGTGGTGCTGGTGTGTGTACACAGTGTGGTACTGGTGTGTGTGTACACAGTGTGGTACTGGTGTGTGTAGTACTGTGTGGTACTGGTGTGTGTGTACTGAGTGTGGTACTGGTGTGTGTACACAGTGTGGTACTGGTGTGTGTACACAGTGTGGTACTGGTGTGTGTACACAGTGTGGTACTGGTGTGTGTACAGAGTGTGGTACTGGTGTGTGTGTACACTGTATGGTACTGGTGTGTGTACACAGTGTGGTGGTACTGGTGTGTGTACTGGTGTGTGGTACTAGTGTGTGTACACAGTGTGGTACTGGTGTGTGTACACAGTGTGGTACTGGTGTGTGTACACAGTGTGGTACTGGTGTGGTGTACTGGTGTGTGGTACTGGTGTGTGTGGTACAGAGTGTGGTACTGGTGTGTGTACACAGTGTGGTACTGGTGTGTGTACACAGTTTGGTACTGATGTGTGTACACATGGGTACTGGTGTGTGTGGTACTGTGTGGTACTGGTGTGTGTGTACACAGTGTGGTACTGATGTGTGTGTACTGGTGTGTGGTACTGATGTGTGTGTACACAGTGTGGTACTGGTGTGTGTTCCTGGTGTGGTACTGGTGGTGTACTGTGTGGTACTGGTGTGTGTACTGGTGTGTGGTACTGGTGTGTGTACACAGTGTGGTACTGGTGTGTGTACTGGTGTGTGGTGGTACTGGTGTGTGTACACAGGTGTGGTACTGGTGTGTGTACACAGTGTGGTACTGGTGTGTGTATACACAGTGTGGTACTGGTGTGTGTACACAGTGTGGTACTGGTGTGTGTGGTACTGTTTGGTACTGGTGTGTACTGGTGTGGTACTGGTACTGTGTACACAGTGTGGTACTGGTGTGTGTGTACTGGTGTGGTACTGGTGTGTGTACACAGTGTGGTACTGGTGTGTGTGTACACAGTGTGGTACTGGTGTGTGTACACAGTGTGGTACTGGTGTGTGTGTACACAGTGTGGTACTGGTGTGTGTACTGGTGTGGTACTGGTGTGGTGTACACAGTGTGGTACTGGTGTGTGTGTACACAGTGTGGTGCTGGTGTGTGTACACAGTGTGGTACTGGTGTGTGTACACTGTGGTACTGGTGTGTGTACACAGTGTGGTACTGGTGTATGTACACAGTGTGGTACTGGTGTGTGTACACAGTGTGGTACTGGTGTGTGTGTACTGGTGTGTGGTACTGGTGTGTGTGTACTGGTGTGGTACTGGTGTGTGTACACAGTGTGGTACTGGTACTGTGTGTGTACACTGTGTGGTACTGGTGTGTGTGTACTGGTGTGTGGTACTGGTGTGTGTACTCAGTGTGGTACTGGTGTGTGTACACTGTGTGGTACTGGTGTGTGTGTACACAGTGTGGTACTGGTGTGTGTACTCAGTGTGGTACTGGTGTGTGTACACAGTGTGGTACTGGTGTGTGTACACAGTGTGGTACTGGTGTGTGTACACAGTGTGGTACTGGTGTGTGTACTGGTGTGTGGTACTGGTGTGTTGGTGTACTGGTGTGGTACTGGTGTGTGTATACACAGTGTGGTACTGCTGTGTGTACTGGTGTGGTACTGGTGTGGTGTACACAGTTTGGTACTGATGTGTGTACTGGTGTGTTGTGTGGTACTGGTGTGTGTACTGGTGTGTGGTACTGGTGTGTGTGTACACAGTGTGGTACTGGTGTGTGTACTGGTGTGTGGTACTGGTGTGTGTGTACTGGTGTGTGGTACTGGTGTGTGTACACAGTGTGGTACTGGTGTGTGTGTACACAGTGTGGTACTGGTGTGTGGTGGTACAGTGTGGTACTGGTGGTGTGTACACAGTGTGGTACTGGTGTGTGTGTACACAGTGTGGTGCTGGTGTGTGTACTGGTGTGGTACTGGTACTGTGTGTGTTGGTGGTACTGGTGTGTGTACACAGTGTGGTACTGGTGTATGTACACAGTGTGGTACTGGTGTGTGTACACAGTGTGGTACTGGTGTGTGTGTACACTGTGTGGTACTGGTGCGTGTGTACACAATGTGTTACTGGTGTGTGTACACAGTGTGGTACTGGTGTGTGTACACTGTGTGGTACTGGTGTGTGTGTACACAGTGTGGTACTGGTGTGTGTACTCAGTGTGGTACTGGTGTGTGTACACTGTGTGGTACTGGTGTGTGTGTACTGGTGTGTGGTACTGGTGTGTGTACTGGTGTGGTACTGGTGTGTGTACTGGTGTGATACTGGTGTGTGTACACTGTGTGGTACTGGTGTGTGTGTACTCAGTGTGGTACTGGTGTGTGTACACAGTGTGGTACTGGTGTGTGTACACAGTGTGGTACTGGTGTACTGTACACAGTGTGGTACTGGTGTGTGTACACAGTGTGGTACTGGTGTGTGTATACACAGTGTGGTACTGCTGTGTGTACACAGTGTGGTACTGGTGTGTGTACACAGTGTGGTACTGGTGTGTGTGTACACAGTGTGGTACTGGTGTGTGTACACAGTGTGGTACTGGTGTGTGTGTACACAGTGTGGTACTGGTGTGTGTACACAGTGTGGTACTGGTGTGTGTGTACAGAGTGTGGTACTGGTGTGTGTACACAGTGTGGTACTGGTGTGTGTGTACACAGTGTGGTACTGGTGTGTGTACACAGTGTGGTACTGGTGTGTGTACACAGTGTGGTACTGGTGTGTGTGTACACAGTGTGGTGCTGGTGTGTGTACACAGTGTGGTACTGGTGTGTGTACACTGTGGTACTGGTGTGTGTACACAGTGTGGTACTGGTGTATGTACACAGTGTGGTACTGGTGTGTGTACACAGTGTGGTACTGGTGTGTGTGTACACTGTGTGGTACTGGTGTGTGTGTACACAGTGTGTTACTGGTGTGTGTACACAGTGTGGTACTGGTGTGTGTACACTGTGTGGTACTGGTGTGTGTGTACACAGTGTGGTACTGGTGTGTGTACTCAGTGTGGTACTGGTGTGTGTACACTGTGTGGTACTGGTGTGTGTGTACACAGTGTGGTACTGGTGTGTGTACTCAGTGTGGTACTGGTGTGTGTACACAGTGTGATACTGGTGTGTGTACACTGTGTGGTACTGGTGTGTGTGTACTCAGTGTGGTACTGGTGTGTGTACACAGTGTGGTACTGGTGTGTGTACACAGTGTGGTACTGGTGTGTGTACACAGTGTGGTACTGGTGTGTGTACACAGTGTGGTACTGGTGTGTGTACACAGTGTGGTACTGGTGTGTGTACACAGTGTGGTACTGGTGTGTGTACACAGTGTGGTACTGGTGTGTGTACACAGTGTGGTAGTGGTGTGTGTACACAGTGTGGTGGTGGTGTGTGTACACAGTGTGGTACTGGTGTGTGTACACAGTGTCGTACTGGTACTGTGTACACAGTGTGGTACTGGTGTGTGGTACACAGGTGGTACTGGTGTGTGTACTGAGTGTGGTACTGGTGTGTGTACAGGTGTGGTACTGGTGTGTGTACTCAGTGTGGTACTGGTGGTACTGGTACACAGTGTGGTACTGGTGTGTGTACAGAGTGTGGTACTGGTGTGTGTGTACACTGTATGGTACTGGTGTGTGTACACAGTGTGGTACTGGTGTGTGTACTCAGTGTGGTACTGGTGTGTGTACACAGTGTGGTACTGGTGTGTGTACACAGTGTGGTACTGGTGTGTGTACACAGTGTGGTACTGGTGTGTGTACACAGTGTGGTACTGGTGTGTGTATACACAGTGTGGTACTGCTGTGTGTACACAGTGTGGTACTGGTGTGTGTACACAGTTTGGTACTGATGTGTGTACACAGTGTGGTACTGGTGTGTGTACACAGTGTGGTACTGGTGTGTGTGTACACAGTGTGGTACTGATGTGTGTGTACACAGTGTGGTACTGGTGTGTGTTCACAGTGTGGTACTGGTGTGTGTATACAGTGTGGTACTGGTGTGTGTACACAGTGTGGTACTGGTGTGTGTACACAGTGTGGTACTGGTGTGTGTACAGAGTGTGGTACTGGTGTGTGTACACAGTGTGGTACTGGTGTGTGTACACAGTGTGGTACTGGTGTGTGTATACACAGTGTGGTACTGGTGTGTGTACACAGTGTGGTACTGGTGTGTGTACACAGTTTGGTACTGATGTGTGTACACAGTGTGGTACTGGTGTGTGTACACAGTGTGGTACTGGTGTGTGTGTACACAGTGTGGTACTGGTGTGTGTACACAGTGTGGTACTGGTGTGTGTTCACAGTTTGGTACTGATGTGTGTACACAGTGTGGTACTGGTGTGTGTACACAGTGTGGTACTGGTGTGTGTGTACACAGTGTGGTACTGGTGTGTGTACACAGTGTGGTACTGGTGTGTGTACACAGTTTGGTACTGATGTGTGTACACAGTGTGGTACTGGTGTGTGTACACAGTGTGGTACTGGTGTGTGTGTACACAGTGTGGTACTGGTGTGTGTACACAGTGTGGTGCTGGTGTGTGTACACAGTTTGGTACTGATGTGTGTACACAGTGTGGTACTGGTGTGTGTACACAGTGTGGTACTGGTGTGTGTGTACACAGTGTGGTACTGGTGTGTGTACACAGTGTGGTACTGGTGTGTGTACACAGTATACGAGGTAATACTGGTTGTGAGATAGCCTCTTGTGCATTACTCCTTCGTTATTATCACGGCAGCAAAATAATGAGGAATAATGACTTTTCAGTTTTCGTTCATGTTACATGAAGAAAAGTTGGTCAAAATCCAATTTTCTTTAATAGATTTACATTTTTTCTGTCTATTTTGAAGGTAATTAATTTTTTCGGTTATTAATTGTGAAGTTCATTAGAGATTTGTTTGAGTTTACTTTTAGCTTTTTTAAAGGATGGGAAATTTTTCATGTCGAAAATTCTCGTTGAAATAAATATAATTGTCATCCACTATAATGTAATAATTTTTGGTTATACATTGTCTAGTTGCCAGTATGGTAAGGACTATTTGGGGCGCGAAGAACACCACGACTCTGACTTCGAAATTCTTTGTCTAATGTGGCCTTACAGTTGAGGATGGAGGTGGCTTCCACAACTTGCTCTGGTAGAGCTCTCCACGTGTTGACTACCAGTACAGTGTACCAGTACTTCAGGGCTCCACGTGTTGACTACCAGTACAGTGTACCAGTACTTCAGGGCTCCGCGTGTTAACTACCAGTACAGTGTACCAGTACTTCAGGGCTCCACGTGTTAACTACCAGTACAGTGTACCAGTACTTCAGGGCTCCGCGTGTTAACTACCAGTACAGTGTACCAGTACTTCAGGGCTCCACGTGTTAACTACCAGTACAGTGTACCAGTACTTCAGGGCTCCACGTGTTAACTACCAGTACAGTGTACCAGTACTTCAGGGCTCCAAGTGTTGACTACCAGTACAGTGTACCAGTACTTCAGGGCTCCACGTGTTGACTACCAGTACAGTGTACCAGTACTTCAGGGCTCCACGTGTTGACTACCAGTACAGTGTACCAGTACTTCAGGGCTCCATGTGTTGACTACCAGTACAGTGTCCCAGTACTTCAGGGCTCCACGTGTTGACTACCAGTACAGTGTACCAGTACTTCAGGGCTCCACGTGTTAACTACCAGTACAGTGTACCAGTACTTCAGGGCTCCACGTGTTAACTACCAGTACAGTGTACCAGTACTTCAGGGCTCCATGTGTTGACTACCAGTACAGTGTACCAGTACTTCAGGGCTCCACGTGTTAACTACCAGTACAGTGTACCAGTACTTCCTTACGTCCCTTCGGCTCACTTGTGCTTCCAGCTTCCACCAGTGTCCTCTTGTCCTACTTTCTCTCAGTCTGAAGAGACTGTCCTTGTCCACCTTATCTATTCACCCTCAGTATCTTTTATGTTGTGATCATATCTCCTATGTTCATCTAGCCTCTAGAATGGTGAGATTAGTTCCATTAGCCTATGTTCGTAATTTTGTTGCAAACCTTTGTACTTGTGCCTTTATATTTCACACGGCGCGGGGTCCATACCTGTGATGCGTGTTCCAATATTGGTCGAACAACTGTTTGTTCGAATATGATTCCTTTGAAGGAGTCCTGATTCAGGATCCTAAAAGATATTCTTATATTTGCCAGCGTCACATATGCTGCTGATGTTATCATGATTAAGTGTGTCCCCGGTGTGAGTGTTGGAGTTATATCTACTCCCAGATCCTTCTCTCCTTCTGATTACTCTAGCTGCCTTCCCTGTATGGTGTAGCTGCCTTCCCCAGTATGGTGTAGCTGCCTTCCCCGTATGGTGTAGCTGCCTTCCCTGTATGGTGTAGCTGCCTTCCCTGTATGGTGTAGCTGCCTTCCCTGTATGGTGTAGCTGCCTTCCCTGTATGGTGTAGCTGCCTTCCCTGTATGGTGTAGCTGCCTTCCCCAGTATGGTGTAGCTGCCTTCCCTGTATGGTGTAGCTGCCTTCCCTGTATGGTGTAGCTGCCTTCCCTGTATGGTGTAGCTGCCTTCCCTGTATGGTGTAGCTGCCTTCCCTGTATGGTGTAGCTGCCTTCCCTGTATGGTGTAGCTGCCTTCCCTGTATGGTGTAGCTGCCTTCCCTGTATGGTGTAGCTGCCTTCCCCAGTATGGTGTAGCTGCCTTCCCTGTATGGTGTAGCTGCCTTCCCTGTATGGTGTAGCTGCCTTCCCCGTATGGTGTAGCTGCCTTCCCTGTATGGTGTAGCTGCCTTCCCTGTATGGTGTAGCTGCCTTCCCTGTATGGTGTAGCTGCCTTCCCAGTATGGTGTAGCTGCCTTCCCTGTATGGTGTAGCTGCCTTCCCTGTATGGTGTAGCTGCCTTCCCTGTATGGTGTAGCTGCCTTCCCTGTATGGTGTAGCTGCCTTCCCCAGTATGGTGTAGCTGCCTTCCCTGTATGGTGTAGCTGCCTTCCCTGTATGGTGTAGCTGCCTTCCCCAGTATGGTGTAGCTCCCTTCCCCAGTATGGTGTAGCTGCCTTCCTTGTATGGTATAGCTGCCTTCCCCGTATGGTGTAGCTGCCTTCCCTGTATGGTGTAGCTGCCTTCCCTGTATGGTGTAGCTGCCTTCCCTGTATGGTGTAGCTGCTTTCCCTGTATGGTGTAGCTGCCTTCCCCAGTCTGGTGTAGCTGCCTTCCCTGTATGGTGTAGCTGCCTTCCCTGTATGGTGTAGCTGCCTTCCCCAGTATGGTGTAGCTCCCTTCCCCAGTATGGTGTAGCTGCCTTCCTTGTATGGTATAGCTGCCTTCCCCGTATGGTGTAGCTGCCTTCCCTGTATGGTGTAGCTGCCTTCCCTGTATGGTGTTGCTGCCTTCCCTGTATGGTGTAGTTACCTTCTCTGTATGGTGTAGCTGCCTTCCCTGTATGGTGTAGCTGCCTTCCCTGCATGGTGTAGCTGCCTTCCCTGTATGGTGTAGCTGCCTTCCCCAGTATGGTGTAGCTGCCTTCCCCGTATTGTGTAGCTGCCTTCCTTGTACGGTATAGCTGCCTTCCCTGTATGGTGTTGCTGCCTTCCCTGTATGGTGTAATTACCTTCTCTGTATGGTGTAGCTGCCTTCCCTGTATGGTGTAGCTGCCTTCCCCATATGGTGTAGTTGCCTTCCCTGTATGGTGTAGCTGCCTTCCCTGTATGGTGAAGGAACCGACCTGTGAGATTTATATTTATTTAATTTATATGAATTTTATAGAATTTACATATACGTTAATTTATATATTTCGATAGCAATTTGTATGTTTAGTGGACTGTATTTCTGCAATAATATCACAAATTCATCCTTACACATTAGGGGGGTTTATATTAAATTTATATATATATGCAGCCAATCAAACTACAGTATTAACTACATATATTAGTAAATATATTGGAGGTGCCTTATCTTATTTTACAGCAGGCTTAGTCCACCAGGTATAACTGGGATGTAGACACCAAATTATCCTCGTGAGAGGCTAGCTTCCATCACCCATAGTAACTTATGTACCAAGATTAATTCTTGCTTCCTCTTCTTGTTCCTGTCAAAGGGCACTAGCTGTAAAGCCAGAATCCTAATATATGACAGCTATATGAGAGAAAACACTGTATATTATATATGATAAGGACCAAGGCTTAATTACCTGTGTTGAGTCGATTGTTCGTGTTCTAACCGGAATTAATCATATCTACCTAACATTACTGGTTAATAATGACTTAGATAAGATTTTGGAAAGACACTTCCCTTGTGGTTGTTGAGAGCGTGTTGATGATGGTAGAACACTAAATTTGATCTCGATAACACTTCGTCCAAGAGAATCATAGGAGTGGAATTTGCTCCAACGACTCGGTATTAACAACCAATGGCTGACCTCTTCACCACCACTGACACATTGGCTCACTTTGTCCTGATATCAGTAACTGATAGTTGGGGTCACATTTACTCTATTTTGATACTGACAATTAAGTTAATTCAAATGAGATGTTTTTATGATATTAAAAGTCCAAAGACTAATGTATTTAAGAATAATTCCCAACAGAATAGCTGGTGAATTTATAGTACTATGTGGCAATGATATCCTGTTTTCTATTGATGGAAAATTCCACTACAAGCTATATTTTCTATGGGAAACTTGTGTATACAACACAGCAGCAATATTATCTGCCTATTGTATGTAATATTATTAAATGGTGTCGGGTTTTCTGACATAATTCCCCGGGGTCTGCTCACGGGTCACAGTCCTATAAAGAACAGACGAACACTGATACTCCTCCTTCGAATTATTAGATTAGTTTGATGTTAGTAGTTAGTAATCACACATTTGTGCGTCTGTTTGTACAGGATGGATGTCCCGTACTAGAGTTGCAGGGGTTAGAAGTTTAATGCGATTTCATTTCCCTCTTAACTGTTGAAAGGCTAAAATTATAGCCTAAATATATATTATTTAACCCAGAAGACTGAATGTGATCAAGTACTACAGTCAAGTATGTTTCAGGGACTGCAGTGAGATCAGTGACATTAGATATAACTTGAAGCTTGTTCAGGTAACTGGTCACTGATATATATACACTGAGGCCCATGGAATTGATCTTGATTAAATAATAAATGTATCAAAATCAGTTGTCAGATTTATTGGGTCAGTCAAGCTCCCTTGTGCTTATTTGCTGGAGTTTATTTGGCTGACAAATTGTGGTTTAATTTAGGTAATTCAGAGGATTGAATAGTCCATCATTAAAGTCAAGTATGGTTCTGTGACTGCAGTGGGTTCAGTGACATTGGTCACAGTGATTTGTAGCTGTTTAGGCTACTGTTCACTGATTTGCCACTGAGGCCTCATGAACTCATCTTCAGCTTTAAATGATGATATTAACATCAACATCTGTTGCTTTAGTCAGCTGTAATCTCCTTAGTATAAAGCTACTAGAGATATATAATCAGCTGACAAATTTAAATTGCTACTGGTATTGTTTAACTGCAGGCATAGGTCTCCTCAGGCTTAATACTGGGCCTGAGAGTAATTTGCCTCCTGCAGAATTTAGCATGGTTATGCCCTGATATTTAGTAGGGCTACCAATGAATCGATGGTAGTAGTCTGTACCTACAAGGATACCAAAGTCGGTGAGGTGATGGACTATTATCTGCCAATTTTATTCCTCTATTTCTCAGGAATTTGGCTGTTGCTCTCAGACCTTGAACTTGTAAGTCTACTGGTATTTTGTCCACCACAATGGCTTGTACTTGACAGACGTACCTGCCTAAACGTACTGATGGTTGTACCACCTGGTAGACTTGAGGTCCTGCATCTGTTAGAAACCCTGAGATGTTGATTGTCGTCTGGGCTACAGGCCTTAATTGTAGTTCATCTGCCAACCTTTTAGAGACATGTTCTTTGGGACCCTTGGTCAAACAACCCACGAGTATAGACCTTGGCCCTGTTATTCTGGACGGTAATTTGTGCAGAAGACAATGTCGCATTACTTTTGGACTTTGCCACTTGGACACTGATTTTCTGTTGCACCTTGCAAAACTGTACTGTGGTGGGAATGCTTGTGGGACATTTGGGGCTTGACTCTAATTATTTAAATATTAATATAGTAAATTCAATTACGAAGGACCACCCACTTTTATAGTAAAAGAGGGAAACTGAGAAAATATGATCATTAGAAAATTCTAGATGAACCAGTAACTATGGATAAAATACTAGAGAATATGATCACTGAAATAATTAATGGGCTGTATAATTAAATGAATCAAAGCCTCAAACACCTACATTGGGGGGGTATTACTGGAACTCAGTACGTCCAGAAACTAGTGTGGATCGTTTACCAGTCCAATGTATAATAATCTAATCCTATGAATATTTATGAAATCATCATCGTTATCACTAATGGGAACATAGATTATGAATATGTATAATAATAATTATAATAAACACATGTTAATCCAATGAACAGGGTTCTGCATGTAAAAGAGTACAGATAATAATTCAAGGAATACAAAGAAATCTTAGCTTAATGACGATTCCTTAGAAGTTAGTTACGACTCGTCTTCTGATTCCTCTGGACTCGTCATGGAACACTGGGAGGTGGTTAACATGAGAATGACAGCACGAAGAAATCTTCACCCACGCTGTAAATCAAATTAGTTTCAGTAGTAACAAATTAAACTACTAGGAATCTATATTCAAGAAAACGAGATTAACATCAGGAAATAATAACCTGTAGTTTTTAGTTGTCATACATCGTCACGACAAGCTACCCAGCTATAAACCTAACCCCCATTAGATGCATCAAATAAGGATAAGGATACTTAGCTAATATGGGCACTGTGTAAGTTAAGGCTTGCCGAAATTCGCGTCCTAGGCTCTGGTCTTGCCTATCCTAGATACTGACGCGCTTCACTGGCCGGTCACGTGGAGTTACATAGAACCAAATTTAACAGGTTCCGTAAATGACACTGACACCAGGTGAAGGTATTGTCTGCAAAGTTCTTCACACCTCACAGTGGCGACTTTCTTCTGGAGATTTGATAGCGTTTACCCTGGTGACTGGGTAATGGCGTTTCCTCGTGAGCACCACGTGAACACGTCTACTCGTGAGCGCTTCAACACGAGGTCTGGCGTCTCTTCCGCCCCGCTCCGCGTCCCGCGTTTGTTAAACAAATTATTTATTAGGGATATTGTCATTTCTTGCAGTTGTGCTTGAAATGCTCGGATTAGGACGGGTTTATTATTTGGAGGAGTTAAATATTATTATTTGTCCGTTTTATGATAGTAAACGAACAATGGAGAAGAATTATAATCTCTCCAGGGCATTCACGCGTGACGTTAATTTTATTACTAGATAACAGCTATAACTATAAACGCTCTATTTGACTTTAGTTGGAGATCAGTTTATCTGTAATTAATTATCACACAGAACACCGTTGTTTATAGAGAATCAAATTTAATTCTCAGACACATTGGATATAAATGTGTTTATTACAATGGAATCTGACGCAATACTGGCGTCGGGTGACGTAAGAATTCTAGCCTTACTGTACAGAGGTAATTATTAGTACATGTGAATTCTACGTTGGGTTAATTTTACTCACTACAATGATTAGTAGAATTAGTAATAATTAATGAGAATACAACAGTGTTGTACTCAGTGTTGGAAATTTCCAACATAACTCCGGGGGGAGGATTCTAGGGTCGTAGTGTAATGTGGAGTACTGACACCTATCCCGAAGTTGGTATTAATATTAGTATATTAGTATGTTAATATGTTAGTATGTTAGTACACACATAACGAATATCCCGTATTTGTTAAGGACTTACAAGAAACTTAAGTCTTGCTGATTTTCATGTTAAAAGGAACAAGTTATTATGAATTACTTATAGCCTATACAACAATTAAAGATTTAAATCACACAATTCAAACAACTAAGAATCTACTGTGATGAGAATGTCTTGGGTCATAGTGACTTGTAATGGTTTGTTACTTGACATCACACCACAGTATCATCATGGTTGCTTAAATTGGATGTAAAGTTATTTGCTCTTAGTTAAGAACTATAATTTGCTTGTAGTTTCCCTTAGTGGAAACATGTATTAAATATTGAAACATTAAATGATTAAATTATCGGTAATCAGGAACCCTCTAAAGCTCACAATAAACTCAACAACTAGGGTCGCAGTGACATGTAATGGTGTATTACGTAGCTGCTGAATCGTAGGCAAACTCAGAATAAGTTCCTAAGAACTGATATCACTATTGTATAATTATACAGTAAAGTATTATTAGTCATTTAAGATCAAGGAGACTATGACACTACAGTAAGGTCACTGTCTAGGGTCGCTGTGACTTGTAACTATTGAGTTACTAGACAATAACATCACGCAGCATCACAATCACCCCAAAATTCAAATGAGGAAATTGAATTTAATGTGCACTGCTGTGCAGTAGTCATTCTGACTGATGGTACAACTAATTTGCTAACTAGCTAAAATAATAGAAAAGAAGAGAACTGAAAAGTCTATTCATTAAAATCAAGGAAAATTCTGAGTCGACAGTGAGATTAGTAGCCTAGTCATTCTGACTTATGAGCTAATTAAATGGCAGGTCATAGGCTTGATACTGTAAACTTGTTAATACGAAATCAACCTTTACATGAAATTGAGTTTATTAAATCAGTCTCTATAAGTATAGTCAACTGTAATTAATGGTGAGTACAGATTAGGCTAGTACTCAGTTGACACTAACTAAAGTCCTTAAACCTACCTAAATAAATGGTTTGAATTTCTAACCTACCTAAGTAAGGGACGAAGCTAATTGTGAGCAAAATGTACTCGAATTAACATTGGGAGCTATATTGAGCTCTTTAACAGGTCGAGCTATATTGAACTCGTGAACATGGTGAGCTACAGTGAGCTCGTTAACATGGGGAGCTATATTAAACTCGTCAACAGTGTTGACAGGGTGAGCTACAGTGAGCTCGTTAACAGTGTTAACAGGGTGAGTTATAATGAACTCGTCAACAGTGTTGACAGGGTGAGCTGCAGTGAGCTCATTAACAGTGTTAACAGGGTGAGTTATATTGAACTCGTCAACAGTGTTGACAGGGTGAGCTCGTTAACAGGGTGAGTTATATTGAACTCGTCAACAGTGTTGACAGGGTGAGCTGCAGTGAGCTCGTTAACAAGGTTAACAGGGTGAGTTATATTGAACTCATCAACAGTGTTGACAGGGTGAGCCGCAGTGAGCTCGTTAACAGTGTTAACAGGGTGAGTTATATTGAACTCGTCAACAGTGTTGACAGGGTGAGCTGCAGTGAGCTCGAATTAACGAGGTGGAGTATTGCATCATTCAATTATCATGGCGAGCAGTGCTCGTGGCATGGGGAACATTAAAGCGCTCGATTGTCATGGCGAGCAATATTAAGCTCGTATGCGCATGGGGAACAAGAAGCACTCAATTATTACGTTAATTCTAAGGTGAGCTATATTAAGCTCATGAAGCATGTTAATTAACAATGCTGATGTTTAACGATAATGCATTAAACAAAGAGAAACCTAAGATTGCTGGAAATTAAATTACTGCTACGATTAATCCTATTCAAGATAATTTGTAACATTTTCCCAACCTAAACGTTTCACGGGTTATTAGTTCTCTGTAAATTCACTTACGTATTGGTAAGTTTGCAAGTTTGTTCGTGCTGCGCTCCTACACTAATTAAGCAGAAACGAAAGAAAAACAACTCAAACAAATTGATGCAAGTATTTATCACTAACTCTTAGTGCAGAAAACATGGTATTAAGAAGGTTTTCTTGGCAAACCTTTAAGCGCAAGTATAGTGGACCAGTGGTCCTAGTGAATTTATAATCACAGAAGTTGCTTGATGACTTCATAGTATTACTAAATTCAGGAAATGCCAGTGGCATTGAGTGTTAGATTCTCTAGCCTAACATTATTAATTACCTAGGGAGTACTAGATTCTCTAGCCCAACATTACAATTTACCTAGGAAGACTGAGTGTGGTCAATTACTACTTGTTGAGAATAATTCTAGGTCTGCAGTGAATTCAATGGCTTGGTCGCTGTGACTTGTACTTGTTTGAGTACGGACCATTGGTTTTCACTGAGAGCTATGAAACATCTCGGCGAGTATCAATTGCACTACATTCAATCTGAGTTTATTACTCAGCTGTGTTTCTCCTTTTAGCTTGCTGCTGGAGAATTGATTTACTGCTGACTAATTTATTATTGTTGGCAGGCTTAGGCTTGTTCACATTCAGAACTTTACCAGTAAGTAGCCACCTGCAGATTGGAGCATATTCATTCCCAATCGTTTAACATGTCCAGTTATGAACTGGTAATAGTAGTCGGCTCCTACTAGTACATCTACATTGTTAAGGCGGTCAGACGTTAACTTGTTGTCAGCCAAATTAATTTCACGTTCCTGCAGGAAGTGGGCTGTGTACCCCAGACCCTTAATGTTTAAGTCTAAAGGTATTTGATCTACAACAATGGCTTGGACAGCCTTGGCATGACTACCTAGTCGTACAAGCGGTTGAACTACTGAGTATTCATGGGTTCCTCGATTTATCATGAACCCTGACAAGTTTAATTTTACCTGTCTTATTGGTTGTAAATTAAGTGCCTCTGCTGCCCTTTGAGTAATGAAAGTTCTCTGGGAACCTTGGTCAAATAGTCCACGTGTGGTGATCTTGGCTCCTCTGTTCTTCACTTGAAGTTGGGCAGTAGGCAAAGCAGCATCCACTTGAGATGCTTGTAAAGTTACGCTGTACACATCTCGCACCTTGCAGCACTGTACTGGTGTAGATTCTCTACGTCCTATTCTAGGATTGACATAATTTGTCCTAACTAATTTGCACAGTGCAGCATGATGCTTGCCCCTTCTACACCTATTGCAGGTGTTCAGTGGGGTTTCACAGCTATTAACATTATGTGATTTGAGACACCTAGTACATTTGTGTAACTGTTTGAGTCGTCTGACTCTTGTGTCTCTATTAGGGTAATTAGTACATTTGTACAGAGAATGTTTTTGATTGCAAAACAAGCACATTCCCCATCCTACAGCTCGTTTAGGGGTTACCGGTTTAGGTAAAACAGTACTTGCTGGTTGTGATGGTTTTGCTGCTTGCATTTGCTTGTTATTTATTCTCTTGTGAGTACTTGGTGTACTCTGGGGAACCATTAACAGGCTCTTGGGAGTGCTCTTTGGACTATTAGGTCTCTTAGGAGCACCTGTGGAGTCATTAGGAGTGCTCTTTGGACTATTAGGTCTCTTAGGAGCACCTGTGGAGCCTTTAGGCCTCACTGATGAATCAGTGTTTGACTGATTGTTATTACATTGATTATTAGCACCTTTGTTACCTAGTGACAGTGTCACTTTAGGAGTTTCTGGTAAGGAAACTGATGTAGGTACAGTTTTGGTGCATTCAGATTTAGCATTAATTGTCTGGTCTGCTGTATGATTGCTCATATTGCGCAAACCTGTAAATATATCCTGCATTGACAGGGTATTACCATTCTGGTATACATATAATTTA
Source organism: Procambarus clarkii (assembly GCF_020424385.1). Taxonomy (NCBI): domain Eukaryota; kingdom Metazoa; phylum Arthropoda; class Malacostraca; order Decapoda; family Cambaridae; genus Procambarus; species Procambarus clarkii. Next base: position 24,334,691 of record NC_059586.1, on the reverse strand, counting down.
TTAAGTGTGTCACCAGACAATTTTCTCTGGATGATAAATTTAGTCATCCACTCAGTAGTTGGGTGATCCACCTCTTTACTGAAAGAATTTATCAGTGACTCAAGCTGGAAACTAAAGGCTTGTAAAGAGTCAACTGATTGTTCTGGTGAAGATAAATTTAATAATTGGTGCACAAGGTTTATAATAGTCCTCTCATTGTTAGCATTTACTCTAGAAGGCTGTTGTGAGCAATTGTGACCATTACTTGTGTTGCTTAAGGCTTCTTGCTTAGCCTCAGCTTTGATTACGGCTTCAACTGCTGCTGCAGCATTAGCTTTATCATTTTCTGGTTCAGATTCACTGATTATTGCAGCTTCACTTGTTTCATCTGCAGCTTCACTTGTTTCTCTGGGTTCTTGTGATAAGCTAGTTAATTCAGTAGCCTTATGTATTGAACTTATAGAATCCAGGGAACATGGAGAAGAGTGGTCTGAAAATTGGTCAGACTCTGTTAACAAATCATCACGTGAAGTTGTATTAGATGAGAGGTTAGAAAATGAAGGTTGAACTTCAGTTGTGGATCCTGTGTAGTGATCAGTATTGATTAGAGGATTCTCCTCGTCTTGAGGTAGTTCAGGTATTTCATCTGAACTGAGTGTTAACTCGGGTACAGGTCTATTAATGATCTGATCTATCCACTCGGGAATATCTAGTCTCGCAAGCACCTTATCATATTGGTCTAACCTGGTTTGAACGCTACGTTCATAGTTATCAAGCTCAGATTCTGTTAGACATAAGTCGTCTGTGACCGTATGATCGACCTGGAGTAAATTCCTGTGGGACTCGATTACAGTCTTGATATAATCATATTTTTTGTTAGCGCTCCTTATGGAACTTGCTATTCTGTAGATGTAATCTGGGTCAGTTTCTACACAGTTGTCACATTTGATAAACTGTTTTCCTAGCTGAAGTTGAAGAGCTGTCAAGAATCTTGCATTCCTTTCTAAAGGATTCATTCTTGTGGTAAATTGAGCCTGATAGGGCTTATGTAGCTATTTGTATAGCTATGGTGTCTGCTCCTTGATGTTGAGCAGGTATAATTATTGACAGCCTGATATTTCTTGAGGCTGGCTGTAATTTATCTCATTTAGAGGTTAGCTACCTACCTAATAATAAGCAACTAAGATTTGAGTGGTACCTTGGTCTCACTACAGGTGTTCCTCAGCTTAGCTCTTCTAAATCAGCCTCGGATGGGTAGTGGACTTACAATAACACTCAAAGACATACATAGAAATATGCAATAAAATATAATTACACAATAAATAGTTAATCCCACCCTTGATAGGGTCAGCACAAAAATGAATAATATATATGTCACTAACTAGCTCAAGCCTAGTCGTGAGAATTTCTACTTAAGAAACTACAACATTATTTAGTCTATGCTTGTGCCAAATTCAACACAATCACAGCCTAAATTGCTACCTAATAAAGGTTGGCAAAGATTATATTGTGGTGCAATAATGTGCAAACAATTGTGCTGTGTTTTTGTTTTTTTTTTGGATTTTATATAATATACACTTGTATAATTATGTGTATAAGAAATTAAATGAACACAAGAGAATTAATTGTGTTTGGCAAGTATTCTACTGCCGTAAATATTATCTAACTCCTGAATGTACTCCTAATTGTGGAATAAATGTTATCAGGGTTAGTAATGATTAACTAGTATGAGATCAGTAATTTATATTAGTATACTGGATCCCTAAATGTTAATGATCCACTGACTTGAGTGAATCAGTAACTATAACATGGATTCAGGCTATAATGGACAGTCTGCTGACAGCCATATATTGAAACATTTGTATAGCCTAAATGGTTAACACATAATTGGTGTTAGTGATTAATATATAGTTATGAGCTGTTGCTCCTGGTGACCTAAAGATTCTTTCTTCAGTATGAAGTGTAGGCCTAAGTGTTGTGGGCAATAAACTGCGTCCCACGAGTGCTACCTTATACATAAGGTATAAGTAGCAATGAATTGGTGTGACTTAGGCTAACCTATGTGTTACGTTGTTAGTAGACACAATTAATTGAAAGGGTTAGTCTTGATTACATCACACAAGGATTAGTTATTATTAATTAGTATTTGTAATTATAATTTATGTTTATCCGGTTCGAAGGACCATAATGTGGGACATTTGGGGCTTGACTCTAATTATTTAAATATTAATATAGTAAATTCAATTACGAAGGACCACCCACTTTTATAGTAAAAGAGGGAAACTGAGAAAATATGATCATTAGAAAATTCTAGATGAACCAGTAACTATGGATAAAATACTAGAGAATATGATCACTGAAATAATTAATGGGCTGTATAATTAAATGAATCAAAGCCTCAAACACCTACATTGGGGGGGGGGGGTATTACTGGAACTCAGTACGTCCAGGAACTAGTGTGGTTCGACACCAGTCCAATGAATAATAATCTAATCCTATGAATATTTATGAAATCATCATCGTTATCACTAATGGGAACATAGATTATGAATATGTATAATAATAATTATAATAAACACATGTTAATCCAATGAACAGGGTTCTGCATGTAAAAGAGTACAGATAATAATTCAAGGAATACAAAGAAATCTTAGCTTAATGACGATTCCTTAGAAGTTAGTTACGACTCGTCTTCTGATTCCTCTGGACTCGTCATGGAACACTGGGAGGTGGTTAACATGAGAATGACAGCACGAAGAAATCTTCACCCACGCTGTAAATCAAATTAGTTTCAGTAGTAACAAATTAAACTACTAGGAATCTATATTTAAGAAAACGAGATTAACATCAGGAAATAATAACCTGTAATTTTTAGTTGTCATACGTCGTCACGACAAGCTACCCAGCTATAAACCTAACCCCCATTAGATGCATCAAATAAGGATAAGGATACTTAGCTAATATGGGCACTGTGTAAGTTAAGGCTTGCCGAAAATCACGTCCTAGGCTCCGGTCTAGCCTATCCTAGATACTGACGCGCTTCACTGGCCGGTCACGTGGAGTTACATAGAACCAAATTTAACAGGTTCCGTAAATGACACTGACACCAGGTGAAGGTACTGTCTGCAAGGTTCTTCGCACCTCACAGTGGCGACTTTCTTCTGGAGATTTGATAGTGTTTACCTTGGTGACTGGGTAATGGCGTCTCCTCGTGAGCACCACGTGAACATGTATACTCGTGAGCGCTTCAACACGTGGACTGGCGTCTCTTCTGCCCCGCTCCGCGTCCCGCGTTTGTTAAACAAATTATTTATTAGGGATATTGTCATTTCTTGCAGTTGTGCTTGAAATGCTCGGATTAAGACGGGTTTATTATTTGGAGGAGTTAAATATTATTATTTGTCCGTTTTATGATAGTAAACGAACAATGGAGAAGAATTATAATCTCTCCAGGGCATTCACGCGTGACGTTAATTTTATTACTAGATAACAGCTATAACTATAAACGCTCTATTTGGCTTTAGTTGGCTTTTAGTTTAGTTATCAGTTTATCTGTAATTAATTATCACACAGAACACCGTTGTTTATAGAGAATCAAATTCAATTCTCAGACACATTGGATATAAATGTGTTTATTACAATGGAATCTGACGCAATACTGGCGTCGGGTGACATAAGAATTCTAGCCTTACTGTACAGAGGTAATTATTAGTACATATGAATTCTACGTTGGGTTAATTTTACTCACTACAATGATTAGTAGAATTAGTAATAATTAATGAGAATACAACAGTGTTGTATTCAGTGTTGGAAATTTCCAACAATGCTATCTTCCACCTTGGGTCTTAAATACGTTAATTTCGTATATTTGCACAGTGCTGTATGGTGCCTACCTCTTCTACACCTGTTGCAGGTGTTGAATTGGGTATCACAATAGTCCATGTTGTGTGACTTGCGACACCTTGAACATCTCCCTAGTTCCTGGAGTCGCTTAATACGAGTGTCTCTGTCTGGATAATTAGCACAACGGTATGATGAATGTTTCTTCTTGCAGAACATACATGTCCCCCAGCCTACTGCACTCTTGGAAGTTACCGGTTTGGGTGAAATAGTAACAGTAGGCTTGGAGGATTCTGCTGCAATGTCAAATTTTCTCCAACTTGATGTGAGAGTAATTGGTTGATGTTTATTTGGGGTAGTTGTTTTGCCCTTTAATTGACTATTATTTTCTATTTCTGAAGGCTCGCAAGAGGCTTTAACTTCCTCATTTGCACGTCGTTTGTTTATGATGGAATGTAAACCTTCAATAATGTCCTGTACTGTCAGGATGGTGTTATGTTGATGTGCATATAATTCATCTAGTATATTCCCGGACAATTTTCGTTGCAGGACTACTTTGGTCATCCACTCACTAGTGGTTATATCAACCTTAAGACTGAATGTTCTTAGTAGTGACTCAAACTCCATGCTAAAGGATTGTAATGAGTCAGCAGTCTGATCAGGTTGAGGTAAATCCAGCAATTGTAGTACTAGATGTATGACAGTTTTCTCATTGCCAGCATTATTCCTAGGAGGCTGGACTGGGAAATTAGTGTTGTAGCTATCTTCATTTACATTTTCTACTACTGGTTCAGTTTCATCTCTAATTTCAGTTTGGAGGCATGTTAACTTAGTAACCTCAGGTATTGAGTTTTCAGAATCCACAGAGACTGGATAAATTGTCTGAGAACTGTTTAATTTCTGGTGGTATAATACTGGGTGACGCTTTATCCTCGTTGATTAAAGGATCTAATCTGGCTTGACATTTAATCTCAAAAGAATCCAGATCATCCATAATATTATCTACTTTATTTGATGTACTGGCTATTTGTTCTGATTCAATTATCCTGTGTAAGTGTTCCAACCTGGCTTGAGTTTCTTCTTCATATTGTGCTAGGTCAGACAAAAATGGTTCCACATCTTCAACTACTATGTCGTCGTCGTCGTGGACCTGATTTTGGTAAGATTTCCTATTTGCTTTCAATAGATGCAATTGGGTTTGAATCTGTAATAGTGGTATTTTCAACCGATGATAATTAATTACAGACTCATATAACAACTGTTCATATTGGTCGAGTTCTCTTGTCAGTTGGCGTTTACTTGTTACTAAAGCACGCTTTGCTTTCTGTGGATTAGTCATGGTGACTAGTTAATTGGATAGTACTAGTTCATACATTGTGAGCAAGTACTAATGGTAGCCTAGGGTAAAATTCTGCAATCACTAGGCTTTAATCCTACCTCTTCTAGAGGTTAGCACTTAAAATTAATACACATTATATGTATATAATCATGCACACTAATATTTGAGTGATAAACTAGTGTCACTGGAAGTACCTTTAGGTTAGCTCCTCAATTATCACCCTAGGATGGTATAGACACTAATTAATCACTCAAAGGTGTAATGATCATATGTAAATTATTATATAAACACAACTCAACTCAAGCTGGTAACAATTACACCCAAAATAGGGTCTGCACCATTCAATAAAAGGTGCTAGGTTGTTTAATATAGTACAACTAGACTGTGGTAATAAATGGGACTAGTACGAACAATAAATAGTTCAACTAGTCAACGGTAATAGGGGACTAGGCAATGTATATCCTACCCTATTGTGGGTTGGAAATTGGTAAATATTGTATTGTGAACACTAGTGCAATATATATATTAAATAATTCTCTATTTTGGAGAAATAATGCACAATTATTGATGATAGCCTCTATGAAACTTCTAATATTATCAAGAAGTATTAAATATTATTAGTGACCTCGCGAAATTACCACCACAAAATTCGTGGATAATCTCTCGCGAAATTAACACCACAAAATCCGTGAATAATCTTGCAAGAACTCAGCCACTAATTTGGCTGGCTTTAAAATAAGCGCTATCACTCCACGGAATAACACCCTCACTAAATCGGTGGTTGACCAAGAAACTGCTGATGAGGCTGGACTGAGCTGAGGGGCTTGTGAGCTCGCTCGAGGCTACGCTGCCGGTCTTTGACTGGCGATGTATTGTTATTGTATAAATCGCACCAGTACCAGTGAATTTACTGAATCCATTGGTTAACTCTGGTTCATCCCATACAAAGATGACCAAATAATCTGTCATCCGGTTCGAAGATGAACATATAATGTGGGAACCGACCTGTGAGATTTACATTTATTTAATTTATATGAATTTATATAGAATTTATATTTATGTTAATTTATATATTTCGATAGCAATTTGTATGTTTAGTGGACTGTATTTATGCAATAATATCACAAATTCATCCTTACACATTAGGGGGGGTTTATATTAAATTTATATATTTGCAGCCAATCAAACTACAGTATTAACTACATATATTAGTAAATATATTGGAGGTGCCTTATCTTATTTTACAGCAGGCTTAGTCCACCAGGTATAACTGGGATGTAGACAACAAATTATCCTCATAAGAGGCAAGCTTCCATCACCCATAGTAACTTATGTACCAAAATTAATTCTTGCTTCCTCTTCTTGTTCCTGTCAGAGGGCACTAGCTGTAAAGCCAGAATCCTAATATATGACAGCTATATGAGAGAAAACACTGTATATTATATATGATAAGGACCAAGGCTTAATTACCTGTGTTGAGTCAATCGTTCGTGTTCTAAACGAAATTAATCATATCTACCTAACATTACTGGCTAATAATGACTTAGATAAGATTTCTGAAAGACACTTCCCTTGTGGTTGTTGAGAGCGTGTTGATGATGGTAGAACACTAAATTTGATCTCGATAACACTTCGTCCAAGAGAATTATAGGAGTGGAATTTGCTCCAACGACTCGATCTTAACAAACAATGGCTGACCTCTTCACCACCACTGACGCATTGGCTCACTTTGTCCTGATATCAGTAACTGATAGTAGGGGTCACATTTACTCTATTTTGATACTGATAATTAAGTTAATTCAAATGAGATGTTTTTATGATATTAAAAGTCCAAAGACTAATGTATTTAAGAATAATTCCCAACAGAATAGCTGGTGAATTTATAGTACTATGTGGCAATGATATCCTGTTTTCTATTGATGGAAAATTCCACTACAAGCTACATTTTCTATGGGTAACTTGTGTATACAACACAGCAGCAATATTATCTGCCGATTGTATGTAATATTATTAAATGGTGTCGGGTTTTTCGACATATGGTGTAGCTGCCTTCCCTGTATGGTGTAGCTGCCTTCCCTGTATGGTGTAGGTGCCTTCCCTGTATGGTGTAGCTGCCTTCCCTGTATGGTGTACTTGCCTTACCTGTATGGTGTAGCTGCCTTCCCTGTATGGTGTACTTGCCTTCCCTGTATTGTGTAGCTGCCTTCCCTGTATGGTGTAGCTGCCTTCCCTGTATGGTGTACTTGCCTTCCCTGTATGGTGTACTTGCCTTCCCTGTATGGTGTACTTGCCTTCCCTGTATGGTGTACTTGCCTTCCCTGTATGGTGTACTTGCCTTCCCTATATAGTGTAGCTGCCTTCCCTGTATGGTGTAGCTGCCTTCCCCGTATGAGGTAGCAGCTTTCCCCTGTATGGTGTAGCTGCCTTCCCTGTATGGTGTAGCTGCCTTCCTCGTATAGTGTTGGTGCCTTCCCTGTATGGTGTAGCTGCCTTCCCCGTATGAGGTAGCAGCTTTCCCCTGTATGGTGTAGCTGCCTTCCCTGTATGGTGTAGCTGCCTTCCCTGTATGGTGTAGCTGCCTTCCTCGTATAGTGTTGGTGCCTTCCCTGTATGGTGTAGCTGCCTTCCCTGTATAGTGTACTTGCCTTCCCTGTATGGTGTACTTGCCTTCCCTGTATGGTGTAGCTGCCTTCCCTGTATGGTGTAGGTGCCTTCCCTGTATGGTGTAGGTGCCTTCCCTGTATGGTGTAGGTGCCTTCCCTGTATGGTGTAATTGCCTTACCTGTATGGTGTAGCTGCCTTCCCTGCATGGTGTAGCTGCCTTCCCAGTATGGTGTACTTGCCTTACCTGTATGGTGTAGCTGCCTTCCCTGTATTGTGTACTTGCCTTCCCTGTATTGTGTAGCTGCCTTCCCTGTATGGTGTAGGTGCCTTCCCTGTATGGTGTAGGTGCCTTCCCTGTATGGTGTAGCTGCCTTCCCTGTATGGTGTACTTGCCTTACCTGTATGGTGTAGCTGCCTTCCCTGTATGGTGTAGCTGCCTTCCCTGTATGGTGTACTTGCCTTCCCTGTATGGTGTACTTGCCTTCCCTGTATGGTGTAGGTACCTTCCCTGTATGGTGTACTTGCCTTCCCCATATAGTGTAGCTGCCTTCCCTGTATGGTGTAGCTGCCTTCCCCGTATGAGGTAGCAGCTTTCCCCTGTATGGTGTAGCTGCCTTCCCTGTATGGTGTAGCTGCCTTCCCTGTATGGTGTAGCTGCCTTCCTCGTATAGTGTTGGTGCCTTCCCTGTATGGTGTAGCTGCCTTCCCCATATAGTGTAGCTGCTTTCCCTGTATGGTGTAGCTGTCTTCCCTGTATGGTGTAGCTGTCTTCCCTGTATGGTGTAGCTGCCTTCCCTGTATGGTTTAGCTGCCTTCCCCGTATGAAGTAGCTGCTTTCCCCTGTATGTTGTAGCTGCCTTCCCCGTATGATGTAGCAGCTGTCGGAAAATCCGACACCATTTTATATCATACAGATAATAGCTGTATTGTATAAACAAGTTACCCATAGAAAACGTAACTTGTAGTGGAATTACTGTCTATAGAAAACGGGATATCACCACCACATACTATTATAATTCACCAGCTATTCTGCTGGGAATTATTCTTAAATACATTAGTCTTTGGACTTTACCATCATAAAACATCTCATATAAATTAACTTAATTATCAATATTAAAGTAGAGTAAATGTGACCCTTCTATCACTTTCTGTCATGTGGACAATGTAAGCCAGGCGTCAGTGGAGGAAGGAGGGCAGCCATTGTTTATACTAGACCAGAGGCACACGGGAGCAAATACGGCTCCTGTTAATTTTACTTGGACGTAGTGTTATGGAAACCAAGGGTGTACCATTTTCAACACGCTGTCAACAAATCAAGTTAAGTGTTCTTTCCGAAACCCGTTTATTTTCATTTATGGCCATTAATGTCATTATATAGGGTGACCCGGTTAGAGCACGTGGGAGCCTCAAACTAAAGGTAATTAAGCCAGGTCTTTAATGTTCCATGTACAGTTTTCTCTGAAATACTTGTCATATATAGAATCTGGCTTTACAGCTAGCGCCCTTTTGACAGGTCAAGACGAGGAAGCATATGCTTTGTGCATCAGTTACTGATTGATGGAAGCTACCTCAAAGAGGATAATTTGGTGTCTATACCCTAGTTATACCTGGTGGACTAGCCTGCTGTACTATAAGATAAGGAACCTCTTCAATGTATGTAGTCTATTACTGTAGTTTGATTAGCTGCATATATATTCAATTAATATAAACCCCCCTAATGTGTAGAGGATCGATTTGTGAGATTAAGAGATTATTGCAGAAATACAGTCCACTTATCATTATACAAATTGCTATCGAAGTATATAAATTAACGTAAATATACATTCATATAAATTAAATAAATATAAATCTCACAGGTCGGTTCCCACAGCAGCCTTCCCTGTATGGTGTAGCTGCCTTCCCTGTATGGTGTAGCTGCCTTCCCCATATGAAGTAGCTGCTTTCCCCTGTATGGTGTAGCTGCCTTCCCCGTATAGTGTAGGTGCCTTCCCTGTATGGTGTAGCTGCCTTACTGTATGGTGTTGCTGCCTTCCATGTATGGTGTAGCTGCCTTACTGTATGGTGTAGCTTCCTTACTGTATGGTGTAGCAGCCTTCCCTGTATGGTGTAGCTGCCTTACTGTATGGTGTAGCTGCCTTCCATGTATGGTGTAACTGCCTTACTGTATGGTGTAGCTTCCTTACTGTATGGTGTAGCAGCCTTCCCTGTATAGTGTAGCTGCCTTCCCTGTATGGTGTGGCTGCCTTCCCTGTATGGTGTTGCTGCCTTCCCTATATGGTGTAGCTGCTTTCCCCTGTATGGTGTAGCTGCCTTCCCTGTATGGTGTAGCTGCCTTCCCTGTATGGTGTTGCTGCCTTCCCTGTATGGTGTGGCTGCCTTCCCTGTATGGTGTTGCTGGCTTCCCTATATGGTGTAGCTGCCTTCCCTGTATGGTGTGCTTGCCTTCCCTGTATGGTGTAGCTGCCTTCCCTGTATGGTGTAGCTGCCTTCCCTGTATGGTGTAGCTGCCTTCCCTGTATGGTGTACTTGCCTTCCCTTTATGGTGTACTTGCCTTCCCTGTATGGTGTAGGTACCTTCCCTGTATGGTGTACTTGCCTTCCCCATATGGTGTAGCTGCATTCCCTGTATGGTGTAGCTGCCTTCCCCGTATGAGGTAGCTGCTTTCCCCTGTATGGTGTAGCTGCCTTCTCTGTATGGTGTAGCTGCCTTCCCTGTATGGTGTAGCTGCCTTCCTCGTATAGTGTAGGTGCCTTCCCTGTATGGTGTAGCAGCCTTCCCCATATAGTGTAGCTGCCTTCCCTGTATGGTGTAGCTGTCTTCCCTATATGGTGTAGCTGCCTTCCCTGTATGGTGTTGCTGCCTTCCCTATATGGTGTAGCTGCCTTCCCTGTATGGTGTAGCTGCCTTCCCTGTATGGTGTAGCTGCCTTCCCAGTATGGTGTAGCTGCCTTCCCTGTATGGTGTAGCTGCCTTCCCTGAATGGTGTAGCTTCCTTCCCTGTATGGTGTAGATGCCTTCCCTATATGGTGTAGCTGCCTTCCCTGTATGGTGTTGCTGCCTTCCCTATATGGTGTAGCTGCCTTCCCTGTATGGTGTAGCTGCCTTCCCTGTATGGTGTAGCTGCCTTCCCTGTATGGTGTAGCTTCCTTCCCTGTATGGTGTAGCTGCCTTCCCTGAATGGTGTAGCTTCCTTCCCTGTATGGTGTAGATGCCTTCTGTCCTCCTCTCTCTCCAGTTCCCATCCTCATTACCTTACATTTAATGAGGTTGAATTCCAGCAGCCATATTCTGACCACTCCTGGAGTTTGTTAAGGTTCTTTATGTTACTGTAGTCCTCATTTGTTTTCATGTTACTCATCAACCTTGCATCATCGACAACATTGACATGTCTGAGCTCACTCCCTCTGGCGGGTCGTTCACATGAGCCAGGAACAGCAGTGGTCCCAGGACAGAGCCTTGTGGGACCCCACTTGTTACATTCCTCCAGCTTGACGCCTCCTCTCTGACTGGGACTCTTTGTTTTCTGTCGTTCAGGTACTCATTTACCCAGTTCAGTATTCTCCCAGTTATCCCAAACTGGTTCTCCGTCTTGTATAACAGTCGTGTATGGGGAACAGTGTCAAATGCCTTCTGCCAGTCCATAAAAATATAGTCTAAAAATACTTCCTTTTCCTGTCTTATGTTAGTAAACTTTTCATAATTCAGTCGAGTCTGTCAGGCACAACTTTACATATATATGTCTCTGCTGGTGTTCCTGCGGGTGTCTGACTCTCCGGAGTTTTGAATTTTAGTTTCCTTAATTCAGTGATAAATATTTTTTCAGTTGCAGGAAAAAATTCAGTACACGAGAACTAAATTTGTTTATTAAAGTATATTATACTAAAGTCGTTTTGAGCGCTGATTGATTGTTTTTAATAAATTTATTATAATATACTAAAATTGCTGAAACTAATTATGGATCATAATTGAGGCCAAGACCAGCTGGCCTTTCGTCACTTAGGTTTCATCAGATTTATATTATTTTTTGTTGTGTACAGTTCATCACCGGGAAGGTCAGCAATAACGTCTTCAAGACAGATAGAAGCCAAATATTGTGAAGGCTAATATACTTCTCCCTCACATGTGTGACAGAAACACAACTACTTGGTCATATTCGTATCAACCCTTTGTAAGTGGAGAAGAAACTCTAAGACGCTCCGAGACAAGAAAAGGAAGTAATTTCTCCTAGAAGCAGAACATTACACGAAGGTGAGTGACCTGTTCACAGTCTGTGCTGGCAGCTCATGTTCAGCATTGGTGGAACATGAAGCAGAAAGTGACGCTCAAGGCTGCGGTAACTACAAGCTCTCAGGTTCATAGCCCAACCACTTGGGCTGGACGGTAGAGCAAAGGTCTCGCTTCATGCAGGTCGGTGTTCAATCCCCGACCGTCCAAGTAGTTGGGTACCATTCCTTCCCCCCCGTCCTATCCCAAATTCTTATCCTAGCCCCTATCAATTCCTATATACTCGAAATGTCTTGGTGCTTTGCTCTGATAGGTCATCTCTCTCTCTCTCTCTATCGATAGAAAATATGTCATCAATATACAAAGGATACGTCTTACAGAGAAGTTCGTCTGAAATATGTAACAATAATGGCGGTTTTTACATGTCTTCAAGTCTTTAATCTAAGAATTCCTATACCCACGAACCTCCAGACACTATTAATAGTACCTCGTTTGTTAATGTGGTCTGTACAATACCTTTTAAAAATCCAACGGGACTGTGAGGGGGTGAAAAAAACAGCGATTACCTTGACTGGACAACAGATTAAATTTGACATCAGAAGTGCACTAAATAGCGTTGTAACTCAAAAGTTTCCCCAGAGTAATAGATTACGGAAGACGGAGGGAATTATTAGGGGGAAAACGCCAAGTTATTACGACTATAGCACTTGGAAGGGATCAGGATAAGGATTTGGGATGAGATGGGGGGAAGGAATGGTGCCCAACCACTAGGACGGTCGGGGATTGAACAACCGACCTGCATGGAGCGAGACCGTCGCATTGGCATATAGCTACCTGGAGGAGAAGAATCAAAATTTGACGGTAATAAAGAATTTGTGGTGTGTGTGTTAGTAAGTACTGTCAGGTAAGTACTGTTTGGTAAGTACTGTTAGGTAAGTACTGTTAGGTAAGTACTATTAGGTAAGTACTGTTAGGTAAGTACTGTTAGGTAAGTACTATTAGGTAGGTATTGTTAGGTAAGTACTATTAGGTAAGTACTGTTAGGTAAGTACTGTTAGGTAAGCACTGT
>NC_059586.1:24221635-24316635 GCF_020424385.1 Procambarus clarkii | reverse complement strand
GAACTGAGGAGGACTCCTTCAGGCTTCAAGAAGACCTAGACAAACTGAAGGAATGGTCGAACAAATGGTTATTAGAGTTTAACCCAAGCAAATGTAATATAATAAAGATAAGTGTAGGGAGCAGCATGAGGCCAGATACAATGCATCTTTTGCACTATACTGGGCTGCTCCTCGGCCCTGGTGCCTTTCATTCGACTCCCGCCCTCAGCTTGTATGTTAACACTGGCTTCCTCTCTCTTCAAGACCGCCGTGATCGCTACTGTCTTCGCTACCTTGTACGGTCCTTACAATACCCTCACTATCGCCAATGTTGTGCTTTGACTTTTACCTCTCGTGTAGTTCCTGTTCCCCTTCACCATCTCCCTCTTTCTGTCCGATTGTCTCGCCTGCAAAATTCTCTTTCGGTTAGTATCACCAATATTTCTCCTCGTGTTGTCCCGTCCTTGCCTCCTTGGAGGGTCCCCCTTCCTAAATTTTGTAAATCCCTGACCCACATCACGAAAGCTTTTACCCCTCCTACACCTCTGAAACGCCTTTTACTTGAACACTTTCTTCACACTGCCGCTCCATTTCCCTCTTCACCGATGGGTCTAAGTCTGCGGACGGTGTGGGCTACTCTGTTGTTTTTCCTGACCACACCTGTATGTGTCGCCTTCCTCCGGAGACTAGCATCTTCACGGCAGAACTTTATGCTATTCTCTATGCTCTCGTCTACTGCTTTCTAGCTGTTTTTCCTCCTTTGTGGTTGTAGTTGGCTTTTGCAGTGCCTTCATGACTCTGGAGTCCTTTAATCCAGTCCATCTGGTGGTAGTCGAGATTCAACATGGCTGTTTCTTATCTCCAGTAAATTTAAGACAGTTGAGTTTTGTTGGGTTCCCAGCCATATTGGTGTCTCTTTAAATGAGTGTGTGGACGCTGCTGCTATGGAAGCTACCCGTACTTGTCCCATCTCCCATAAAGGTGTTCCTTATTCCGACTTTTACCCAGTTATTCATTCCTCCATCCTTGCCCGTTGGCAGAGTTGTTAGTCTTCTGTTACTGGTAACAAACTGCGTACTTTTAAGGGTAGTGTGTCCAAGTGGCCTTCCTCCTACCACCGTAACCGGCGGTGGGAAACGGCTCTGGCAAGGTTGTGTATTGGCTATACACACTTAACTCATGGACACTTAATGGAGCGCCGCCCTGCTCCTTATTGACCAAACAGACTTGTCCCTCTTACCGTCGTGCATATCCTTCTTGAATGTCCTGACTTCCAGGACGAGCGTGTGTCTTGCTTCCCGACCGTCCCTCGCAGTCGCTTGTAACTCGCAGTCACTTGTCCCTCGATAGAATTCTTGGTGACTCAGAAACTTTTGATATTGTTCGCCTTATGCGTTTCTGTTCTCATATTGGCGTCCCTAGTAATATTTAGCGCCATCTGATTATTCCACACATTTGATGGTACTCCATAGCCTTCCCGGCTTGGTGCCTTCTTTTGATAATTACTTACTTACTTGAGACGAAATTCTTCAAGAATTAGAGAGAGTAAGACCTGGGGGTTGATATCACGCCAGACCTGTCCCCTGAAGCCCATATCAAGAGAATAACATCAGCGGCATATGCCAGGTTGGCCAACATAAGAACGGCCTTTAGAAATTAGTGTAAGGAATCATTCAGAACTTTGTATATTACATATGTCAGACCAATCCTGGAGTATGCGGCTCCAGCAGTCCATGTCTAGTCAAGCATAAGATTAAACTGGAAAAAGTTCAGAGGTTTACGACCAGACAAGTACCCAAACTAAGAGGTATGAGCTACAAGGAGAGACTACGGGAATTAAACCTTTCGTCGCTGGAAGACAGAAGAGTTAGGGGAACATGATCACCACATACTAGATTCTCAAAGGAATTGATAAGGGAATAAAATGACAGGCTATTTACCACAAGGCTCACACGCACTAGGGGACACAAGTGGAAACTGAGTACCCAAATGAGCCACAGAGATATTAGAAAGAACATTTTCAGTGTCAGAGTGGTTGACAAATGGAATGCATTAGGAAGTGATGTGGTGGAGGCTGACTCCATACACAGTTTCAAATGTAGATATGATAGAGCCCAGTAGGCTCAGGAATCTGTGCACCAGTTGATTGACAGTTGAGAGGCGGAACCAAAGAGCCAGAGCTCAACCCCCGCAAACACAACTAGATGAGTACAACTAGGTGTACACAGCACTCAGACACATAGCGCGCAGGACTCGTAATTCTGTTGCGCGAGTTCGATTCCCGCACCAGGCAGAAACAAATGGGCAAAGTTTCTTTCACCCTGAATGCCCCTGTTGCCTAGCAGTAAATAGGTACCTATGAGTTAGTCAGGTTTCACGATCTGCTTCCTGGTGTGTGTGTGTGGGGGGGGGGTGGAAACAAATAGTAAACAGTCGATTGACAGTTGAGAGGCGGGCCGAAAAACGAAAGCTCAACCCCCGCAAACACAACTAGGTGAATACTGATACTTACGTATGAAGCAGCTCCAAGAATCTTATGAAACTGTAAAAGATACAAATTAAGGACAAATGAATGGTAACAAAACAAATGGTTAGAGCCTCAGGCAGAAGGGCTCGGCCCCAGGCCTGACAAGGCACCAAAAACCAGAGCACCTCCACATCCTTCCCCAGACCAAACATGCCAGAAAACTAACATCTATCCCCACCAATATTTCCTCCCACACTCTCCTTTGCAACTTGGTCACTACTTTCTTCCTCTTACATTAGGCATTAATATAAAATTACGAACAGAGCATGGTTAAGTTATCTCCAAATGAGGGACAGAGATAGTGTATAGACTGAAAGAAAAGCTCCTGGTGATGGGCGACCTCAATCATTACCAAATTGATTGGGAAGACAATGGGCGTAAGAGGAGGGGATCGGACATGGCGATGAAAGCTTGTAGAAGTAGTAGGGAGGAACTGATGCAGACAGTTATGGAGGAAACAAGGAGAAAAGGTGGGTGACCAACTAGCAAGGCTAGACATGGTCTTCACACAGAAAAAGATAGACATTGAAAACATTGATCATGATTGCATTAGGAACCAGTGACAACTGTGTTTTAGTCTTTGAATACATAGTGTCAATGAGAATTATAGAAAGTTGTAACAATGGGGAGAATGTCAGGCTAGCATACGTGAGAGAGGCGTTCCAGATCAGAGTCGCCCTGATGAGGGTAGAATGGGGAAGACAACTCGGAGGAAAATCAACACATTATATTATGGACTTTTGTAATGGACAAACTCACAGACGCTGATGAAAGATTTATACCACCACTAAGGGTTAAGGGAAGCAATACGGGCGTCTGGAGGTGTGTCAGGATGAAAGGAGAAAAATCAAAAGATCATGGGAGAATTATAGAGAACACAAAACAGAAGGAAACCACATTGTATACAAACAGACCAGAAATGAGTACATAGAAACCAGGAGAGTAGCAGAGCAGCAGTACGAGAATGACATTGCATACAAGGCTATATCCGAGCCAAAACTGTTCCATAGTCATTGTATGGAAGGAAGAACTGAGGAAGGACACACGAAAAATGATAAGAAGGTATACGAGGAACTTAATAAAAACTTTCAGGAAGTATTCAAACTGGAACCTGAATTGCCACTGGAGCTTAGAGCTCAAACTGAGCGGGAAATTCCACAGGCGAGACTCACTGACATAACAGAAGAATTAAAGAAGCAATTACAGGAACTGGATGTGATTAAAGCCGTGGGATCAGAAAAAATATCGCCATGGATACCGAAAGAGTCAGCTGAAGCATTGTGCAGCCCACTTGCCATAATATTTCATTCCTCTCTAGAAACGGGAGAACTTCCTGACAGGTAGAAAATGGCTAACGTGGCGCCAATCTACAAGAAAGGGGAAAGGCAAACCGTCAAACTACAGAACTGTATCACTAACACGTATGTCCTATAAGTTGCTAGAGAGACTGATCCTAGGCAGGCCAGTAGAACATTTAGAGCAGATCAATGTTGTCTCAAGGAACCAGCATGATTTTAGTAAAGGAAAATATTGCTTGACAAACTTGCTGGAGTTCTACAACAACTTGCCAGAAATCAAACGAGAGAGAGAAGAGGATTGACAGACTGAATATTCCGTGTCTATCAGAAGATATTCGCTACGGTCTTACATGAAAGACTACTTCTCAAACTAGAGTAGCAAGCTGGTGTGCCTGGGAAGTTCTAAGATGGGTCAGAGAGTATCTACCAGGAAGGAAGGAAGGGATTTCAGTGAGAGTAGAGACATTACAGTGGGGAGAGGGTACGATTGGAGTACCACAGGGATCAGCTCTAGGGGTCCGTCCCGTTTCTAATATATGTCAAAGATCTGTCAAGGAAAAATTACTCCTTCATATAAATTTTTGCAGATGATGTAAACCTGATAAGAAGAGTCAGGACAGTGGTAGATTGTTATGCATTGCAAACGGATTTGCACTCTTCAGAGTGCAAATCCTGACACCCTGACACCTAACCTTGGCACTTTTCCCCCTGCCCACCTTCGTCACTCTCAGGACTTCATAGAAAGACTGCGCCTGCAACCCTCTTGTAAGATGCTTAGTCTTGATGTCGACTCTCTGTTCACTAATGTTCCGCTCGATGACGTTCTCTCTTTCCTTAGACAGAAGGCGTCAGAGGGCCTCCTTCCTCTCCCACTTCCCTCTGACGTTTTCCTCGATCTCATTAGACTCTGTGTTGAATCTAACTCTTTCTCTTTCAACGGTAAATATTACACTCAAACTTTCGGCGTCGCTATGGGTTTCCCTCTCTCCCCTGTTCTTGCTAATTTCTACATGGAATACTTCGAAACTGTTCTTCTTCCTTCTATTGATACTCGTCCCTCTCTCTGGCTTCGATATGTTGATGACATTTTTGCTTTATGGCCTCATGACCTTAATCTTTTCCAGCCTTTCCTCGCCTCTCTTAACAATCTGGCTCCTTCTATCCATTTCAAAGTTGAGTGGGAATCTAATTCCCTCCTTCCTTTTCTTGATGTTCATGTTCACAGCTCTGTGTCTGGGTTCTCTTTCTCTGTCTACCGTAAACCCATGCATAGTGGCATGTACATTCACTTCTTTTCCTACCATCCTCCTTCTGTTAAGAAAAGTGTCCTCGTCTCTCTCTTCCTCCGCGCTCTACGCATCAGCGACCCTCAGTTTCTTGATTCTGAAATTGCCTTTATCTACAAATCATTCTCTCGCCTTGGTTATCCTTTGCATTTCATCAACTGTGCCCACTCTCAAGCTAAACGAAATTTCTTTCATCCTAAACCTGCTTCCAACACTAGTAGCACTGTACTATGCCTTCCCTTCATATCTGAACTCAAAACTTTTACCAATACCTTTCGTCCTCTTGACATTAAACTCGCCTTTCGACAAACTAACACACTTCGTAGCAATCTAGTTCACACTGCTCCTCCTGGTTCTAATGCTGCTGGTGTCTACTCTATTTCCTGTTCATCTTGTCCTCTCCAATACTTTGGCGAAACTGGCCGTACACTGAATGACAGACTTAAAGAACACAAGAGAAGTGTTAAGTCTGCAGACACTAACAATGCTCTCTTCTGCCATGTGAGGGATTCTAATCATCCCATTGATTGGTCTTCCTCCAAAATAATCTTTCCTGCCTCTACTCTACACAGACGCCGTCTTGTAGAATCGGCTCTTATACACAATGTACCCAACATGAACTTGAGTCCTGGCTTTGTTGCTGTGGACTCTTCCCTTTCACAGTATATACTCAAATGCTCTAATCTTTCTAACAAACGTGACTTAACATAAGCTTTCCCCCTTCCATTTATTTCTTTCTCTTTCCTTTTCTTTCTCTCTTCTCCCTTTTTCTGTTCATTGTCTTCTCCTACGCTCCCTTGCTATCCTCTTCTTTTTTCCTATTACTATCTCCTTCGGTGGTTATAATAGGAGCTGCCTCGTATGGGCCAATAGGCCTGCTGCAGTTCTCATTACTACTATCCCCTACACCTGACTTTCCTCCTCAGCTCTCTCTTGCCTATTTATTGCCTGTCCCTACCTCCTCATCACAATCCACTTGAGAATGGTCCAGGACGGACCGAAACGTCGTCGTCCCTTCAATTTCTAGTGTGTGGTCTGGTCAACATACTTCAGCCACGTTATTGTGACTCATCGCCTGCATTAGCGGTTAAGATTACAAGATGGCCGCCACCTTTGTCTTAAAGCAACATATAATGAATTACTTAACAAAATTCAGTAATATAGAGAAATTCAAGTTTTCATTCATATTGTATTCAATAATATACCTGTTCAAGTATCAAGAGTATTCTCAATTGTAGGAATAATGAGTAATTCACCTTCAGTGGCGTCAATAGCAGAGGACTAGCCTCTGATGCGGATCAATCTTGACCACCCTGGGTCAAGGGTCACCAAAGCCTTCCATATTTAGTAATTCACAAAGTTCAAATAGCCATATTGTAATTGGAAATAACCTTTCCCTAAGATGCCTGTACGATTACCAACAGTTTATAAGGGTTCAACCATCTGGGTTGTTTAGTACAACAGAGATTAGTTGTTCAATTTATACCCTGCTTAGTAAACTTTGTAAACCGGTGGAAGAATACCCCTCGAGCCTCAGTGGTGAGGAGAGCGAGGTAGGACAGTGTGGACGAGGCCAGCGACCGGGGAGGACAACCATCTTCACCTCTCCAAAAGATCAGTACTCCATCAGCTGGTCGCGTAACACAAGGTACAGTTGCTAAGAGTTGTTATAGGTGAATAGTTCATTTCATGCCTCAATAGGAAGTGTTCAGTTAGGGAGTGATTTTATTTAGTTTTTGTTTAGATTTTGCATAAATAAATGATTAGATTGTTCTCTGTATTTTATTGTTCCCATGAATAATTTTCCATGTCCTTGTCACGTGGTCTCCACGAATCAGAGTTTATTTGGGTCGCAAGCCTAGCAAAGTAAGAGCTAATATATATCCCCTTGTTGTCTGTAATTCCCACACTAAACGTAGATTCATCCCTCCTTTTCCAAGTAATTTGGGGATCAAGCCCCTAGGCTTTAATGAGTGATTAATTGGTCCAGACCCCGATTAATTGACGCTACTGGTTAACGGTCTGGTGTTGGCAGCAGAAGGAGATCCTTGAGTTTGCTAGGAGTCTGGTACGACGTCACGGGAGCTGTAGCATCTTAGCCGATCGAGCGGCTAAGACCACGTGGCTGGCGTGGGAACCGGCTAGAGTAGCTCTGGGGTCCCTTGGAGTAAAGTTGAAGTAAATATATAATACGGCGGGTAAAGGATGAAGGTAGAGCCAATAACCCCCCCCCCTTATGTTACAACCTGAAGGTGAACTAGAAAAGGCCCAAAGGTATGCAACGAGACTCGTTCCGGAGCTGAAGGGATTTTGTTATGAGGAAATACGAAGAGAGCTGACCATTCCCACACTGGAAGAAAGGAGAGATAAGTAGGACATGACAACAATGTATAAGATCCTAAGCGGAATTGACACAGTAGTCCATGTCATTGTGCAATTCGACGAACAGCAGAACAAGAGGTCATGGATGGAAATTTGAGATGCAGATGATTCACAGAGATATCAGGAAAAACTTTCTCAGTGTCACAGCTGTTAACATTTGGAACAGGTTAGACGTAGTAGTGATCGAAGCTCATTAGATTCATCGCTAATGAATTGCTAATCTCCAAAGAGTTCTTCACCGATTGCTTTGAAATTTTCACACAACGTTCCATTTGGATATGCGCATATTTTTATATACCTACTATATAGATACCACACCTGTGACGGGTAAAAACATTTTTTTTAAACAACACCATCTGTTGCATGTAATAGCAACACACGCTACACTAAATATGTTACGATTTAATTTCAATGTTTCTGATTGCATTGATAAACTGACTTTCCATAGATTTCAATTTATTTTCATTTAGATTTAATAATTTTTGTGATATTGCGTTGGAATTGAGCTGTGTTTTTACCATACCTTTCATTTCGTGAGTATAAGTATAGAAGCCACACCTGTGACAGGCAAAATACATGCTTGTTTTGAAAAACAGCGCCATTTGTTGCACGTAAGAGCAACACACGCTATACTAAATATGTTACGATTCCATTTCAATGTTTCCAATTTCATTGATAAATTGACTTTTCATAGATTTCGATTTATTTTCATTTTGATTTATTATTTTGTGTAACAATGCCTTGAAATTGAGCTGTGTTGTTTACCATACCATTCATTTCGTGAGTATAGTTTATTTTTAATTGTTTTCATTGTTTTTCATTTCGTTTTTAGCTGTTTTCTTTTATTTCAGTGATGGGAACATCAGATTGTTTGGGAATGCATCGAACAAGGGTGTGTGGAAATGGTGGGGGGGAAGACGGGAGTGGGGGATGGTAGGGAGGGCGAGGGGACAGTGGAGAGAATAATAGTGGGGAGGACAAGGGGATGGGGGAGGGGGGAATGGTTTGTAGGACGAGGGGATGGTTTAGGGGGAAATGGTGGGGAGGACTGGGAGAGGGGAAGGTTGTAGTGGCTCTGCAACACACATGCATTGCTGAGCCACTGCAACGCATGGCCGGGTTCAGCTAGTTTTTAATATAAAAATGATTAAGACGTGAGAAATGAGTCATTGTATTATTCGCAAATCTTTTGGAAGGCGGAGCTACAAGCCTAGCTCGACCCTGCAAGTATATCTAGGTAAGTACATCTAGGTGAGTAGACACACACACCCACACACAGGGAGAGGGAAGGGAACTGGGCAACCACAGCCCCGAACTCAGCAATCTCAGATTGGAGTGGGGAACCCACAACCATCAACTCAGCGACCCCAGAGAGATATGCAATACCCACTACATGCCACTATATAGAAAAAACCCTCCCTGCCCCCATACAAAGCCAACCTATCTCTCAAATCCTCCTTCTTTCCAAATGCCTCCCCATCACTTGGCTACCCTCCCGCCCTAAGTAAGCCTAGGCAAGACATGAGCCCCGCCATCCCTTAAGCAACCTCCCTTCAAACCCCTTCAACCCCCCCCCCCCCTACAGGACAGTAAACCTGCTCAAATAGCCTTCTCAGGGGCACAACCTCTTTCACTGCTGCAGAGAGTATAGACAGGGAAGTCTGCTAAAAGGTAAAGTAGTGAAACACAGATGGGATTACAAATTAGGCAAGTGAACTGGAGGAAAGGTGACTAGAAGAAAACCCGAATGTAACATCTCTCCCATAAAGGAACTTGTCGGCCATCATAACAAATGCAGTGTTTATACAGGACAGCTATATAGTTAGGAAAGAAAGGGAAGGAGAGGAGGAGGAAGAATAATGGCCCTGCTTATAAGAAAAGCTAGGAGTTTCGAAGAGATGGATATCCCAGGCTGTGAAGCGTTCAGTGACTATGAAAACTGGTTAACCTAAAATAAAAGTAGCAGAAATTTATTACCCCCCATTAAATGATACCTGACCCAGGCAAGAGTATCATAGAAACATCATTGCAATCATTAATGTAATGGAGAAAACATTTTTCGTTACTTGCAGGAATGGATCCAGACCTTTAAACGCTTAAGGGGGCCAAGTGGTAGTGGTTAAAGGAGGAGGTGGAATGTGTCAGGTGTCTGGAGTGGAATGTGTCAGGTGTCTGGAGTGGAATGTGTCAGGTGTCTGGAGTGGGATGTGTCAAGTGTCTGGAGTGGAATGTGTCAGGTGTCTGGAGTGGGATGTGTCAAGTGTCTGGAGTGGAATGTGTCAGGTGTCTGGAGTGGAATGTGTCAGGTGTCTGGAGTGGAATGTGTCAGGTGTCTGGAGTGGGATGTGTCAAGTGTCTGGAGTGGAATGTGTCAGGTGTCTGAAGTGGAATGTGTCAAGTGTCTGAAGTGGAATGTGTCAGGTGTCTGGAGTGGAATGTGTCAGGTGTCTGGAGTGGAATGTGTCAAGTGTCTGGAGTGGAATGTGTCAAGTGTCTGGAGTGGAATGTGTCAGGTGTCTGGAGTGGAATGTGTCAGGTGTCTGGAGTGGAATGTGTCAGGTGTCTGGAGTGGAATGTGTCAGGTGTCTGGAGTGGAATGTGTCAGGTGTCTGGAGTGGAATGTGTCAGGTGTCTGGAGTGGAATGTGTCAAGTGTCTGGAGTGGAATGTGTCAGGTGTCTGGAGTGGAATGTGTCAGGTGTCTGGAGTGGAATGTGTCAGGTGTCTGAAGTGGAATGTGTCAAGTGTCTGGAGTGGAATGTGTCAAGTGTCTGGAGTGGAATGTGTCAGGTGTCTGGAGTGGAATGTGTCAGGTGTCTGGAGTGGAATGTGTCAGGTGTCTGAAGTGGAATGTGTCAGGTGTCTGGAGTGGAATGTGTCAGGTGTCTGAAGTGGAATGTGTCAGGTGTCTGGAGTGGAATGTGTCAGGTGTCTGGAGTGGAATGTGTCAAGTGTCTGGAGTGGAATGTGTCAGGTGTCTGGAGTGGAATGTGTCAGGAGTCTGGAGTGGAATGTGTCAAGTGTCTGGAGTGGAATGTGTCAGGTGTCTGGAGTGGAATGTGTCAAGTGTCTGGAGTGGAATGTATCAGGTGTGTGGAGTGGAATGTGTCAGGTGTCTGAAGTGGAATGTGTCAGGTGTCTGGAGTGGAATGTGTCTGGTGTCTGGAGTGGAATGTGTCGTGTCTGGAGTGGAATGTGTCTGGTGTCTGGAGTGGAATGTGTCAGGTGTCTGGAGTGGAATGTGTCTGGTGCCTGGAGTGGGATGTGTCAGGTGTCTGGAGTGGAATGTCTCAGGTGTCTGGAGTGGGATGTGTCAGGTGTCTGGAGTGGAATGTGTCAGGTGTCTGGAGTGGAATGTGTCAGGTGTCAGGAGTGGAATGTGTCTGGTGTCTGGAGTGGAATGTGTCAGGTGTCTGGAGTGGAATGTGTCAGGTGTCTGGAGTGGAATGTGTCATGTGTCTGGAGTGGGATGTGTCTGGTGTCTGGAGTGGAATGTGTCTGATGTCTGGAGTGGAATGTGTCAGGTGTCTGGAGAGGAATGTGTCTGGTGTTTGGAGTGGAATGTGTCAGGTGTCTGGAGTGGGAGCCACACTTACTGAAAAATACTTTGAGTCTTATATTTCTTCCAGAATTCTTAAAAAGTTTCCACTTCTTGCCGACCAAATAGTTTGATTCTTTGAAAGAAATGCCAACCCTCTGGAGGCATGAGACCTGACATGTCAACACATTATGCCAGTCATGACCGTGGCGTCATGTCGTCTGTCTGTTGTCATGACTGTGGCGTCCTGTCGTCTGTCTGTTACCATGACTGTGGCGTCATGTCGTCTGGCTGTTGTCATGACTGTGGCGTCATGTCGTCTGTCTGTTGTCATGACTGTGGCGTCATGTCGTCTGTCTGTTGTCATGACTGTGGCGTCATGTCGTCTGTCTGTTACCATGACTGTGGCGTCATGTCGTCTGGCTGTTGTCATGACTGTGGCGTCATGTCGTCTGGCTGTTGCCATGACTGTGGCATCATGTCGTCTGTCTGTTGTCATGACTGTGGCGTCATGTCGTCTGTCTGTTGTCATGACTGTGGCGTCATGTCGTCTGTCTGTTACCATGACTGTGGCGTCATGTCGTCTGGCTGTTGTCATGACTGTGGCGTCATGTCGTCTGTCTGTTGTCATGACTGTGGCGTCATGTCGTCTGTCTGTTGTCATGACTGTGGCGTCATGTCGTCTGTCTGTTACCATGACTGTGGCGTCATGTCGTCTGGCTGTTGTCATGACTGTGGCGTCATGTCGTCTGGCTGTTGTCATGACTGTGGCGTCATGTTTTCTGTCTGTTGTCATGACCGTGGCGTCATGTCGTCTGTCTGTTGTCATGACTGTGGCGTCATGTCGTCTGTCTGTTACCATGACTGGCGTCATGTCGTCTGGTTGTTGTCATGACCGTGGCGTCATGTCGTCTGTCTGTTGTCATGACTGTGGCGTCATGTCGTCTGTCTGTTACCATGACTGTGGCGTCATGTCGTCTGGCTGTTGTCATGACCGTGGCGTCATGTCGTCTGTCTGTTGTCATGACTGTGGCGTCATGTCGTCTGACTGATGTCATGACTGTGGCGTCATGTCGTCTGGCTGTTGTCATGACTGTGGCGTCATGTCGTCTGGCTGTTGTCATGACTGTGTCGTCATGTCGTCTATCTGTTGTCATGACTGTGGCGTCATGTCGTCTGGCTGTTGTCATGACTGTGGCGTCATGTCGTCTGTCTGTTGTCATGACTGTGGCGTCATGTCGTCTGTCTGTTGTCATGACTGTGTCGTCATGTCGTCTGTCTGTTGTCATGACTGTGGCGTCATGTCGTCTGGCTGTTGTCATGACTGTGGCGTCATGTCGTCTGTCTGTTGTCATGACTGTGTCGCCATGTCGTCTGTCTGTTGTCATGACTGTGGTGACATGTCGTCTGTCTGTTGTCATGACTCTGGCGTCATGTCGTCTGGCTGTTGTCATGACTGTGGCGTCATGTCGTCTGGCTGTTGTCATGACTGTGGCGTCATGTTTTCTGTCTGTTGTCATGACTCTGGCGTCATGTCGTCTGGCTGTTGTCATGACCGTGGCGTCATGTTTTCTGTCTGTTGTCATGACTGTGGCGTCATGTCGTCTGTCTGTTGTCATGACCGTGGCGTCATGTCGTCTGTCTGTTGTCATGACTGTGGCGTCATGTCGTCTGACTGTTGTCATGACCGTGGCTTCATGTCGTCTGTCTGTTGTCATGACTGTGGCGTCATGTCGTCTGGCTGTTGTCATGACTGTGTCGTCATGTCGTCTATCTGTTGTCATGACTGTGGCGTCATGTCGTCTGGCTGTTGTCATGACTGTGGCGTCATGTCGTCTGTCTGTTGTCATGACTGTGGCGTCATGTCGTCTGTCTGTTGTCATGACTGTGTCGTCATGTCGTCTGTCTGTTGTCATGACTGTGGCGTCATGTCGTCTGGCTGTTGTCATGACTGTGGCGTCATGTCGTCTGTCTGTTGTCATGACTGTGTCGCCATGTCGTCTGTCTGTTGTCATGACTGTGGTGACATGTCGTCTGTCTGTTGTCATGACTCTGGCGTCATGTCGTCTGGCTGTTGTCATGACTGTGGCGTCATGTCGTCTGGCTGTTGTCATGACTGTGGCGTCATGTTTTCTGTCTGTTGTCATGACTCTGGCGTCATGTCGTCTGGCTGTTGTCATGACCGTGGCGTCATGTTTTCTGTCTGTTGTCATGACTGTGGCGTCATGTCGTCTGTCTGTTGTCATGACTGTGGCGTCATGTTTTCTGTCTGTTGTCATGACTCTGGCGTCATGTCGTCTGGCTGTTGTCATGACCGTGGCGTCATGTTTTCTGTTTGTTGTCATGACCGTGGCGTCATGTTTTCTGTCTGTTGTCATGACTGTGGCGTCATGTCGTCTGACTGTTGTCATGACTCTGGCGTCATGTCGTCTGTCTGTTGTCATGACTGTGGCGTCATGTCGTCTGGCTGTTGTCATGACTGTGGCGACATGTCGTCTGGCTGTTGTCATGACTGTGGCGTCATGTCGTCTGTCTGTTGTCTTGACTCTGGCGTCATGTCGTCTGTCTGTTGTCATGACTGTGGCGTCATGTCGTCTGTCTGTTTTCATGACTCTGGCGTCATGTCGTCTGGCTGTTGTCATGACCGTGGCGTCATGTTTTCTGTCTGTTGTCATGACCGTGGCGTCATGTCGTCTGTCTGTTGTCATGACTGTGGCGTCATGTCGTCTGTCTGTTGTAATGACTCTGGCGTCATGTCGTCTGGCTGTTGTCATGACCGTGGCGTCATGTTTTCTGTCTGTTGTCATGACTGTGTCGTCATGTCGTCTGGCTGTTGTCATGACTGTGACGTCATGTTTTCTGGCTGTTGTCATGACTCTGGCGTCATGTCGTCTGGCTGTTGTCATGACTGTGGCGTCATGTTTTCTGGCTGTTGTCATGACTCTGGCGTCATGTCGTCTGTCTGTTGTCATGACTGTGTCGTCATGTCGTCTGGCTGTTGTCATGGCTGCGGCGTCATGTCGTCTGGCTGTTGTCATGACTCTGGCGTCATGTCGTCTGTCTGTTGTCATGACTGTGTCGTCATGTCGTCTGGCTGTTGTCATGGCTGCGGCGTCATGTCGTCTGTCTGTCAATCCAGAAATAAATTTTATTGTCTTTATTAATGTATAAAGAAATCGCATTAACGTGATGCATCAGCAGGATCAAGGAGAAGGATTCGAACCTGTACACTGAGTACATGGGGGGGGGGACCATTAGACCCCAGCCGTTCTCTCTCTCCCCCCCCCCCCTCTCTCTCTCTCTCTCTCTCTCTCTCTCTCTCTCTCTCTCTCTCTCTCTCCTCTCTCTCTCTCTCTCTCTCTCTCTCTCTCTCTCTCTCTCTCTCCTCTCTCTCTCTCTCTCTCTCTCTCTCTCTCTCTCTCTCTCTCTCTCTCTCTCTCTCTCTCTCTCTCTCTCTCTCTCTCTCTCTCTCTCTCTCTCTCTCTCTCTCTCCCCTCCCCCTCTCTCTCTCTCTCTCTCTCTCTCTCTCTCTCTCTCTCTCTCTCTCTCTCTCTCTCTCTCTCTCTCTCTCCCTTTTTCTCCTCCAAACTTTTCAAGTTGCAGGCAAGACACTACAGCTCCTAAACTATACTTGACTAAGTTCGAAAGTTTTCAACGAGTTCTGCCCTTCCTGAGAGCGTTGGGAGGGGAAGGGAGGGAGGGAGAGAGGGAGGGAGAGAGAGGGAGAGAAAGAGAGAGAGACAGAGAGACATAAAGAGAGAAAGAGTGAGAGAGAGACAGAGAGAGAGAGAGACAAAGAGAGAGAGAGAGAGAGGGAGAGAGAGAGAGAGAGAGAGGAGAGAGAGAGAGAGAGAGAGAGAGAGAGAGAGAGAGAGAGAGAGAGAGTGATTTATAGAGAGAGAGAGAGAGAGAGAGAGAGAGAGAGAGAGAGAGAGAGAGAGAGAGGGAGAGAAAGAGAGAGGGAGAGAAAGAGAGAGAGACAGAGAGACATAAAGAGAGAAAGAGTGAGAGAGAGAGGGGGAGAGAGAGAGAGAGAGACAAGAACTATGGCCAGGACAATGGCAATGTTCATCACAAGAACTATAGCCAAGACTAGAACAATAACAGGCGAAGAACGATATCCAGATCAAACTGAGAATCATGTCAGGAACGATATCCAGGACAAGTTCGATAGCTAAAATAAAAACTTTAGCAAGGACACAAACGATAGTCAGGACAAGAAGACATTCAGGACAAGAACGATAGCCAGACAAAGCACGATAACCTGGACACGAACGATAGCCAGACAAAGCACGATAACCTGGACAAAAACGACAGCCAGACAAAGCACGATTACCTGGGCAAGAATGATAGCTATAACAAGCACAATAACCTGGGCAGGAACGATAGCCAGGACAATAACGATATATTCGTTTGCCTTTTTCGGGGTAGAAGGTAGACACAGTAGTCGCTTCTGTATATATTTATTGACTGAGATAGCAAGGTATATATCTGCCTAGCCGAGGTCCTTCTACTCTGGGTCTGTGAGGATAACTGAGGCTGCTGGGAGCATGCCTGATGCTCCTCTGTCTGGCATGACGTCAGAGGCCTACTCGCCTGTGATTGGTTACATTTCAACTGACAGAATTTGAGTATAACACCGCTCGGACACGCTACCAAGTCGACGTCCCTTGTCGACAAGCTCTGGCTAGCTATATAGTTACAATGATACTGAAAGGACCTCGGTGGCATTCAATAATGGCTTACATGTGAAATTTGCATAATAAAACATTGAAAGATCAGGTGTGCGTAATACTAACAACTCGGCATATATGCACAAAAAAAAAATTCATCATAATAGGTGAAAATCATGGTAACAATGCTTTGAATAAACCAGAGTATTAAGAACATGTGTATGTCTACTGATCAGATATGAACAATACAACTCAAGGTATTGCCTAAACAAAATTATTAACATGTGTTAATGGCATGTGCTTGAAAACCATACAAAATTAAACAATTATTACATTAATGGAACAAAGTTCTGACCTAACAACCACAATTGAATTTCAAGATAGATAATTATTTTCTTTTTTTCTCATTTTTTTTCTGAAATAATACAATATATTTACAAGACCAATGTACAATATATATAATGTGCAATATATTTACAAGCATATACAAGACCTGGATCAAGAAGACTAACATCTGCGTGATAGCAGTCAGGATTCACTGGCCTCAATGTGGTTGCTAGAACAATAATAACTCCTATGACAAGCACTGTAAAAATACAAATGGTAGTAGACTTAACAATGGCATCTAATTTATAACCAAATAAAGTTGAGAAAAACTATACATTATATATAATGGTAATAATAAGACACATGTGGTAGAAATACTGCAAATGATTTTTTTTTTTTCAAAACAAACAGAATAACTGCAGAGTGCATTCAATTATAAATTCTGCGGATATCTACACCTAGCTCATCCAGAGCACTATACAACTCTGGCTCTGACTGAAGGTCCGGAACAGATGAAACTTCATGTGACAAACTATCATCTTGAGAGATATCCTCGTTAAAATCTCGCCAATGGACATGTGGTGAGTGCACGGTTGAAACAACGAGAGGTCTAGATCTAAGATTATAATTGCTAGTATGGGGTTGCTGAACATCCAGTGGTCTGTCAACCACAGAAGGTGGTGTCTGAGTAGGAGTATCTGTCTGGGTAAGTTCATTGTCATCTTCCTCATCAGTCTCGTCAACAGTCATTTTAGCTAACTTCATATGGTCTAAATGTTCATTTATATACTCTCCTGTTAACAAGTTCTTAAGTCTGTATTTGTTACCTTTAATAAGCTCGATTACCTTATATGGACCCAAAAATTTCTTAGTTAACTTGTACATAGGACCAGACCTGTGTTGGTTAAGTATCATTACTACAGATCCAATAGTTATTTTATTGGGTTTAGCTCGTGCATTCCTTGCTAGAGTGAACTCGGCTGTTGCTTTGGACAGTTGTTCTCGTATTTTCTTGAATACTAGTTGCATTTGTCTACGCTTCACTTGAACAAAATCATCTACGTTATATAAGGGAGTAGGAGGTACGTTAATCAATTCATTAGGGAGGATCTTATCTGTACCATAAAGAATAGCGTGAGGTGTGTCACCAGTAGAAACATTAATTGAAGAATTTATAGCACACTGAATTAAGGGTATAAAATCATCCCAATTGTTGTTATCAAAATTCAACGTGACTCTCAAGGCATCTAACACTTTCCTGTTAGTACGTTCAGCTAGTCCATTACTTGCCGGATGATAAGGCATGATGCTACATTTTTTGATGTTATATAAATCACACAAGCTAGTTAGAATACTATTACTGAATTCTGGACCATTATCTGAAAGGATTACTTTAGGCATACTATATCTACAAATTATTTGGTCATGGAATGCGCTGGCTATGGTTTCTGCTGTTTTGTTCGGGATAGGAACTAGTTCGCAAAACCGTGAAAAATTATCGACCATTACAAGCAAATGTTTGTTCCCTTTCTCTGTTTCCGCAAAATTTGTCAATAAATCCATCGATATTCGTTCCCAAGGAGCTTTAGTTACTGGGTACACCTGAATTGGATTAGGTCCTGAAACATGTCCCTTGTGCTGTAAACAAGTTAAACATCTGTCAACATAATGAGCAATCTCCTTAGCCATTTTTGGCCAAAAATATTTCAATCGACCTTGTTGGAGTGTACGATCCTTTCCTGGATGTGCACTTGCAGGAGCATCATGGATAATTTTTAACACAGTTGGTATCAAGACAGCTGGAACAACTAACTGACAACATTTCCTCGGGGCTGTCCCTAGCTTTACTACTCTACACAGTAAATTGTCTAACATAACTAATTCTTTCAATGGTACTGGCGGTTTATGAATCGGGCGAGTGTCTTGCTTAGTCAAAAATTCAATGACGGGTGCCCATATGGGGTCTTGTCTTTGTTCCGTTTCTACTACTGTAGCATCTAATGCTGGGTAATTTAACTGAATCGCAGCTACGTGTCGAGAAAACGCATCGGCTACAACATTTTGCTTTCCTGGAATATATCCAAATGTGGGATTGAATTCTTGAATTGTGAGCAAATATCTAGCAAACTTTCCAACTGGATTCTTATTTTTGAACAAGGGAATTAATGGTTGGTGATCTGTAAGAACATGAACTGGGTAATTATAAATTGTATCCTTGAAATGTTTAAGTGCCCAAACAACTGCCAAGGCTTCTCGTTCTGTTGCACTATAATTTTTCTCTTCTTTAGATAATGTGCGGCTAGCATAAGCTATTGCGTGATCTCTGTGACCTTCTGTTTGAAGTAATGCAGCACCTAAACCTATGTCACTAGCATCTGTAACCAACGTAAAAGGTTTAGAAAAATCTGGGTACCTAAGGACAGGTGACGAAATCAAGGCTGCTTTGAGTTTTTTGAATGACTGATCCTGGGCCTCTCCCCAAACAAAGGGTTCATCTTTTCTTTGCAACTTGTAAAGCGGAGCGGCTATAATAGAGAATCCAGCAATAAATGAACGATAAAATCCTACAAGACCTGTGAACTGTCTTACGGCTTCTGCGGTACGAGGTGTTGGAAAATCACGGGCAGCAATAATTTTTGATTCATTCAATGTAATACCTGAAGGTGTAACTGTATGACCTAGGAAATTAATCTTTTGCTTTAAAAATGAACATTTTGCAAGCTTTATTTTTAAATTAGCTTCAGCGAGCTTTGCAAGTACCTTTTCAAGGTTCTGGAAATGAGTCTGAACATCTTGCGACATGATTATGAGATCATCAAGGTAAACTAGAAGCGTACTTCCTATCAATCTACGAAATAGATTTGTCATGAGCCGTGAAAAGGTTATTGGACTACTACGCAAACCAAACGGCATTCTTTTGAAATGAAAATGACCATTGGGAGTACTAAAGGCTGTCAATTGTTTACTTTCCTCATCAAGGGGGATTTGCCAGAATCCCTGCAACAAATCTAACGTTGAGAATACTTTGTTTCGACCAATACTTTGCAACAAATCATTTAGAACTGGAAGTGGGAAACGATCAGGTATTGTTACTCTGTTAAGCTTGCGATAATCGATTACAGGTCTCCAAGTCCCATCTCGCTTTGGTACAAGAATCAATGGAGCGTTCCATGGCGAATTACTCGATTCAATTACATCACTCTGTAACATTTCTTCTACAAGTCTATCTGCTTCTGCTCTCTGAGAATGGGGAAGTCGGTAAGCTGGTACATAAATAGGCGTAGTTCCTTGTTCAAGGGGAATTTTATGTGTAATGAGAGGAGTGAGACCTAATTTTTCTCCTGGTAGAGCAACAACAGCTCTATTCCTGTTCAAAATTTCCAAAAGCTGAGCCACAGAGTCAGGAAAATCAGTAGGACTGAGGTGTTGCGCTTGCACCTCTGGCTGAGATCCCTGTTCTCCTGGTGTGAGTGTACAAACAGTATGATCCATGGAGACATCATCCACAACTCGCACCGGTAACGAGTAATGGGCAAAATCTGCAACATGGGTACCAGACTGGAGATGGATATCGGCATTACTTGTGTTTCCGATAAAAAGTGTGACAGTACCATCCTGCACTGTGTGCCAGGAGGGTTCAACAAATGTACCATTCACTTTACATGTTTCACTTTCCGCAATCACATCCGACAACTCAGGCACTCCCTGAACCTTAACTCTTATTCTGGTGAGAGAATGAGGGTGTAACACAGTGTCAGTAGCCGTGGAACCACTGACTTCAGAGATGGAAGCTGCCAGGCGAGCGAGACAACGAGAATCCGTTAGGGCGTCCCCTTCCAGAAAGTCCCGATACTCATTCTCCTTAACAACTGCACAACTACTATGCTTCAATCGAGTGCCTGTTTTCTCGGGTATGCTACCACGACAATGATCTGACAAACCTACGCTTGCAAGGCGGGTGTCAACAAAATTAACATAATCTGATTGAAGGTTGAACTCGTGGCCCTGTCGATACATGCTACACAAGGGTATGACATGGTCTTTGATACTTATGTTCCAACGATGGGGAAACAATGCAATATTTTCATCAATCATGGTGTACAGACCTAAGAGAATGTCTCCAGGAAAATGAATAATGTCAACAACTAAACATGTTATAGACAATGTGACATCATTGAACTTGAGTGGGAGGTCAATTTCACCCTGAACTTTTACTTTATTTCCTGAAATACCACTTAGAAAAGGTATGTGTGACTGTTTTAAAATAGTAGGGTGCTTACTTTCAATGTCTCTAAGAGCTGAGGGCTTGACAATATTAATTTTTGCACCCGAGTCAAGAAAAACTTTTAAAACTCTACCATGTACAATGGCTGAGACAAGGGGACCATCACTTGAGACTGGACAAGTTACTATTTTTGATTTATGTTGTCTGGGATATCTGTGTCTTGTTTGTGTCAAATTTACTGTGGATCCGTCAACATCTACAACTGGTCTAGAGTCAGTGTCCTCCTCTGTCAAGTGTCCAAATCTATTTTGGGTAGCTACTGAATACACAGGGAGGGCACTAGGATTGGCTAGCTTGAATTGGTTAGCGGATGGCCTTGGGGGTTTCCCGACGACATGGAGTGAACATTCTGAGCTCCAGCATTCTGTGACTGAGCATTATAATTTGAAGTTGCATTATAGCTGGGCTGGGAGTTGTAATTACGAGAGTTCTGATAATGTCTTGGACGCTGTGAGCCTCGCCAAGACTGACCATGGGAGTTACGAGGTGGAGATGTCCTTTGCCTAGCTCTACAATCCGCAGTGTGGTGACCAACTTGTTTATGGTACGTGCAATATGGAAGCCTAGAATGATTAGATTGATGAGGGGGCCGAGAGAATTGTCTAGGAGGTGATGATCTAGGGGCGGACCAACAGTCCCTTGCAAGGTGGTTACTCTTACCACATTGCCAACATGAGGGAGTGGATGGTTGTGGACTATGGCGTTTCGGCATTTTATGAGGCGGCGAATTTGACTGGGGGCTACGAGCATGGGTACGCTTCTGCGACCAAGAGTTTTGAGAATTTGTGGGAGGATGCTGAGAGCTTGTGACTACATTTACAGCATCAGAGGGTGGCAACAGTTGAGCACTTCGGGGAGCTAGTTTATCTGCGGCATTGTTAATAGCCTCAAATACTTCACCAATTTCATGTTTAACACCAAAATTTTGTTGCTCAACGATTGGTTTTGTATGCTCGGGGGCAAAATGCATTAAAGTACCAAATGCTATCATTTTGGCCATAGCCTCAGGGGACAGATTATTGTCTTTATCTAACCAAGTCGAATTATTCATAGCAGAAACTAAGGCATACAGATACTGATCGAGACGGCTAGTAAACACATTAAACGATTCACCAGGCTGCATGGTGGCATTGGCAATTTTCTTGACTAACCTATATGGGTCAAGGTCTCCTTTATTAACAAAGCGACGGCGAAAGAAATCCTTAAATTCAGGCCAAGACTGGAGGCTAACAATGGCTTTCTCATCAACAACAAAACGTGCATCACCTTTGGTTGTGTCCACAGCTGACCGTGCAATTGCTAAGTATTCGGCATCAGTAGGCTTAGAAAAACGTGCAACAGTTTTCGCTTCAACCTTACTAAACCATGACTCTAATAAGCGGGATTCACCGGCAAAAAGAGGAATAGCCATTTCCTGAGCTGATCTCTGGCCATTGGGACGAGCAACTGTTCCCATTGATTCTGAAGGGGTTTCAACAGTGGTAGGCATTGTCACAGCCGTGGAAGTAATATTTGAACGCAGATTATAATTAAGTGCACCTGGCATCAGAAATAGTATACACAAAAATAAACACAAAAAAATATCAACTTGGCTAAAGTAAAAATGGCAGAAATAAAATTATTAAATTGGGCTAGGCAAGAAAATAATTAAGAACAAGCAATTGTAAACTAAATTTAGCAATCTTTCATTAAAAAAATGACTGGAATTAGATGTATGTAAATTAATTAAACCAGACTAAGCACAGCAATTGAGAATATAAAAACTGGAAGTGCAATTGCAAAATTTCATTAAAAAGATTCAACACAACAAGTGGCAATGCAAGAAATATGGATGTAGCACATAAACTGGACACAGGAATGTATATATTGTTGTTGTTGTTGTTGAGTTAGGGGCGACGACGATCGTGGGATCGGATGCGCCCCGGCGTACCCGTGAAGGGTGAATCGCAAAGCCAGGAAAGGCGAAATGCTAAGCCAAAACGCGAAACGAGTGACGCCAAGCACTAGAAACTAATATGCCACACGGCAAAGCTACGCACAAAGGGAGAGGCAGAAGCACATAACAGAACAGGGCAAACAAACAGCCAGAAGGGCACACAGCATGTCATAGAGCAAATACACAAGAAATCAGAGCACATACTTGCCCGGGAACTTGGCCCGCGGGAATCTTACATTGAACGCCTCCCAGAGCACCCATTGCCAAGGGTCTCGTCCATCCACCGGGGACGCCATAACATCCGGAACCGGGGCAACAAACACCTGCAAACTGGGGACCCAGATGGTAGAACTCATGAGGCGAGAAGTCGCCACTCGCCCCCACAGGAAGGGAACTTGCCCCCCACGAAAGCACTCCGGTCCGTCAGACAGCAGTAACTCGGCAATCTTCGACCAGTGACCCGGTGGCATCACAGACGCCGGCAACACGTCCCCCAGGGCCCCAACGCGCACCCGCACCACAGGGGTACCCGCGGCCCCGGGCACACCACCAGACGACAGCAGGGAACCCGGACGGCGCGCATCCTTCCGTAACGTCACCACCAGGCCACGCCCAGCACCAGAGTCCACACCATCCCTGGCAGCGGAAGCCACCACCCCCCACTGCGGAGAGTCCCCCGGCGGAGAAAGAACCGAAGGCACGTCCGAGACACAGGCACCAGCACCGGCAGGCACATGGACCTCCGCCACCACGAACCGCGGAGACATCGACGCATCCGTATCCACACTGTCAACATCCGAAGCCCTACAGTCACTGAAGTCACCAACGTCGGCCCAGGAAGAAGACGAACGCCGGGAACGTTTGGGCACCGGCCGGATATCGTCCGAGCCGGTAAGTGACCCAGAAACACGGGTACCACGAGCCGAAGGAACCGACGCCAGGACGGCAGCAGCCTCTACCACAGGAGGAACCGGGCCACACACAGCAGGAGGCTCCGCAGTCACCCCAGCACCAAGCACATCCGGGACCCGAGTCACGGACACAGGGCCAGGCGCAGCATCAGAAGACGAGGGAGAAGACAGCGACGTCACACAGGGAGCTCCAGGAAGGCCCATGGGAGCAGTTGGAACAGCAACAGGATCAGGCAGACCAACCGACGGTACCTCAAGAACCGGAGGAGGGACGACAAGAACCGGAGGAACGGCAGGCGCCGCCGGGGAAGCTGCAGCAGCAGACGGGACGCGCACCACCTCATCAACATCACCGGAGACTGCCTCCAGAGGGAGCGGCGGGAAATCCTCGTCGCGGAACAAGTTGACAGGAGCAGCAGGGGCCTCAGAGCATCCGGCAGCCTGATGCCCCAACAGGCCACACCGGAAACAGGTACGAGGCTGCCGGGCATAATACACCCGGACGTAGTAC
This sequence comes from Procambarus clarkii, assembly GCF_020424385.1. Taxonomy (NCBI): domain Eukaryota; kingdom Metazoa; phylum Arthropoda; class Malacostraca; order Decapoda; family Cambaridae; genus Procambarus; species Procambarus clarkii. Next base: position 24,292,983 of record NC_059586.1, on the reverse strand, counting down.
CCCATAAGCCGGACAGAAGAAGGTATATCCGACCGCAGGCGCATCCCCAACGTGCGAATGTTTGTACGCCTCCCAGCATACCGCCCCGAGGAGAGCGTGTTCACCCGCACGCTGACAACAGTACCAAAACCCCCGAAGTAACGCCGGAGGAGGTCATCAGGGAATTCCAGGGGCGCACCATGGATACTGACATAAGTCAGGGCACCACTGCGGTCCGAAATCGCCACAGAGCCGGCATCGTCTGGCAACGGCAACGTACGCCCCTCGTACCGACGGAGGAAGTCCCGGTACTCGTCCTCCCCCACGAACTTAATAACAACCCGATGGGCCGAAACTAGCTCCACACCGTAAACAGCTTCCACCGGAACACGAAGCATGTCACACATCACCATCTCGATGGTCGGATAACCAGCCTTACAAGTAAACTCCAGGCCCACGGAGTTCACACGCTGAACAGGAGGAAGATGGCCCCCCATGTCAGAACTGCCACGTCAACGCAGCCAGGCAGGCAACAAAACTGGTAGGGCAATGACGCCCACACCACCTGGCGACCAAAACAGCAAACAACTCCAACAGCCACGGAGGGTCGAGAAACGTCCTCACTCCACGGCTGCCAACAGTCGACGGTGGTTCCCACGTGGTGGCGTGAGATTCAAAAATGGCTGGCGCGGAAGCTTCCTTCCTCCTCACTGATGAATGAGCGTTCTCACAGGAAAATATTGACCCTTACTTCTGAAACGTTGGCCTGGAGTAGTGGTTGATGGCAGGACCCCGGTCTGGCACAATATTTGATGCGTGGGTGGCAGGATGGCGGCTTATGGCGGTGGCGGTGGCGGCGGTTATGGCTGGAACACGAGGAGATGCTGGGTACTTGAACTTTTGTTTCCAGAAAAAATTTCTGGGTCCCACTGCTGCTACCAGTATTCGTTTGCCTTTTTCAGGGTAGAAGGTAGACACAGTAGTCGCTTCTGTATATATTTATTGACTGAGATAGCAAGGTATATATCTGCCTAGCCGAGGTCCTTCTACTCTGGGTCTGTGAGGATAACTGAGGCTGCTGGGAGCATGCCTGATGCTCCTCTGTCTGGCATGACGTCAGAGGCCTACTCGCCTGTGATTGGTTACATTTCAACTGACAGAATTTGAGTATAACAGATAACATGACTAAAACCAGTTTAAGAACAATAATCGAGACAAGGACGACAGACGAAATAAGCACGATATCAGGTCAAGAACGATAACAGCATCTATAATTATCATAACAATAAGAAGAACGATGACAAGAAGAACGATAAAAGAAGCGAGAACGATAGCAGCATGAACAACTACGATAACGATACCCGGGAGGAGGACGACACGACCACTGTGAGACGACACGACCACTGTGGGACAACACGACTACTATGGGACGACACGACCACCGTGGTACGACACGACCACTGTGGGACGACACAACCACCGTGGGACGACACGACCTCTGTGGGACGACACGACCACCGTGGGACGAAACGACCACCATGGGACGACACATCCTCTGTGGGACGACACGACCTCTATGGGACAACACGACCGCTGTGGGACGAAACGACCACCATGGGACGACACAACCTCTGTGGGACGACACGACCACCATGGGACGACACGACCTAAGTGGGACGACACGACCTAAGTGGGACGACACGACCACTATGGGACGACTCGACCACCATGGGACGACACGACCACAGTGGGACGAAACGACCACTATGGGACGACACGACCACCATGGGACGATACGGCCACTGTGGGACGAAACGACCATTATGGGACGACACGACCGCCATGGGACGACACGACCACCGTTGGACGACACGCCCACTGTGGGACGACACGACCACCGTGGGACGACACGGCCACCGTGGGACGACATGACCACCATGGGACGACACGACCACCGTGAGACGACACTCCACCGTAGGACGACACGACCACCGTGGGACGACACGCCACCGTAGGACGACTCGACCACCGTGGGACGACACGACCACCGTGGGACGACTCGACCACCGTGGGGCGACACGACCACCGTGGGACGACACGACCACCATGGGATGACACGACCACCGTGGGACGACACGACCACCGTGGGACGACACGACCACCGTGGGACAACTCGACCACCGTGGGACGACACGACCACCGTGGGACGACACGACCTCCGTGGGACGACACGACCACTGTGGGACGACACGACCACCATGGGACGACACGACCTCTGTGAGGCGACACGACCACCATGGGACGACACGACCTCTGAGAGGCGACACGACCACCGTGGGACGACACGACCACCGTGGGACGACACGACCACCGTTGGACGACACGACCACCGTGGGACGACACGACCTCTGTGAGGCGACACGACCACTATCGGACGACACGACCACCGTGGTACGACACGACCACCGTGGGACGACACAACCACCGTGGGACGACACAACCTCTGTGGGACGACACGACCTAAGTGGGGCGACACGACCACCGTGGGACGACACAACCACCGTGGGACGACACGACCAGCGTGGGACGACACGATCACTGTGGGACGACACGATCACTGTCGGACGACACGACCAGCGTGGGACGACATGACCACAGTGGGACGAAAACGACGCGACCACAGTGGGATGACACGACCACTGTGGGACGACATGACCACAGTGGGACGAAAACGACGCGACCACTGTGGGACGACACAACCACCGTGGGATGACATGACCACAGTGGGACGACACGACCACCGTGGGACGACACGAGTAGTAGGGTGTACGACTCACAGACGATATTTTTTTTGGGGCAGAGGACCCCTGTGAGTCGTACGACTCACAGACGATATTTTTTTTTTGGCCAGAGGACCCCTGTGAGATGTACATCTCACAGACGATATTTTTTTTTCTGGGAAATATCCCGCGTGTAAGCCAGGGTTTTCAGGTAAATTTTGTCAGTCACAGATTTTAGAAGTAAGGATTTCTTATGATGAAAATAATTTCCGAGACATAGAAGTTTGTTAAGGGCTTATGGGAGAAATTCAAATAACGTGTGTAGCGCGTTAGGGTTTTCAGGAGAACTATACGGACATATTTTACCTGTTTTCAACTTACAAAAATCCGTCTATGTAAGCCATAGTTTTCAGGTAAATTTAGAAAATCACCTGTGTGAGCCAGGGTTTTCAGGTCTTGTACCTCACACCCCCTCCCTCCCCCTTACCTCGCAATCTCTCGCGTCACCTTTATTTACCTTAGGCCCTGCCAGCCAGACGCTTCTTGTAGGTCGCCTCTTATCATATCTTATCTTATCTTCTCCATAATAATATCTGGACCGTCCCTCAACTCTCTCTCTCTCTCCTTAGTATGTCAGAAAAATAGGAAGAGGGAATAATATGAAGAGGAGAGAGAGAGAGAGAGAGAGAGAGGAGGGACGGTCCAGATATTATGGAGAAGATAAGATAAGATATGATAAGAGGCGACCTACAAGAAGCGTCTGGCTGGCCGGGCCTAAGGTAAATAAAGGTGACGCGAGAGATTGCGAGGTAAGGGGGAGGGAGGGGGTGTGAGGTACAAGACCTGAAAACCCTGGCTCACACAGGTGATTTTCTAAATTTACCTGAAAACTATGGCTTACATAGACGGATTTTTGTAAGTTGAAAACAGGTAAAATATGTCCGTATAGTTCTCCTGAAAACCCTAACGCGCTACACACGTTATTTGAATTTCTCCCATAAGCCCTTAACAAACTTCTATGTCTCGGAAATTATTTTCATCATAAGAAATCCTTACTTCTAAAATCTGTGACTGACAAAATTTACCTGAAAACCCTGGCTTACACGCGGGATATATCCCAGAAAAAAAAATATCGTCTGTGAGATGTACATCTCACAGGGGTCCTCTGGCCAAAAAAAAAAATATCGTCTGTGAGTCGTACGACTTACAGGGGTCCTCTGCCCCAAAAAAAATATCGTCTGTGAGTCGTACACCCTACTACTCGTGTCGTCCCACGGTGGTCGTGTCGTCCCACTGTGGTCATGTCATCCCACGGTGGTTGTGTCGTCCCACAGTGGTCGCGTCGTTTTCGTCCCACTGTGGTCATGTCGTCCCACAGTGGTCGTGTCATCCCACTGTGGTCGCGTCGTTTTCGTCCCACTGTGGTCATGTCGTCCCACGCTGGTCGTGTCGTCCGACAGTGATCGTGTCGTCCCACAGTGATCGTGTCGTCCCACGCTGGTCGTGTCGTCCCACGGTGGTTGTGTCGTCCCACGGTGGTCGTGTCGCCCCACTTAGGTCGTGTCGTCCCACAGAGGTTGTGTCGTCCCACGGTGGTTGTGTCGTCCCACGGTGGTCGTGTCGTACCACGGTGGTCGTGTCGTCCGATAGTGGTCGTGTCGCCTCACAGAGGTCGTGTCGTCCCACGGTGGTCGTGTCGTCCAACGGTGGTCGTGTCGTCCCACGGTGGTCGTGTCGTCCCACGGTGGTCGTGTCGCCTCTCAGAGGTCGTGTCGTCCCATGGTGGTCGTGTCGCCTCACAGAGGTCGTGTCGTCCCATGGTGGTCGTGTCGTCCCACAGTGGTCGTGTCGTCCCACGGAGGTCGTGTCGTCCCACGGTGGTCGTGTCGTCCCACGGTGGTCGAGTTGTCCCACGGTGGTCGTGTCGTCCCACGGTGGTCGTGTCGTCCCACGGTGGTCGTGTCATCCCATGGTGGTCGTGTCGTCCCACGGTGGTCGTGTCGCCCCACGGTGGTCGAGTCGTCCCACGGTGGTCGTGTCGTCCCACGGTGGTCGAGTCGTCCTACGGTGGCGTGTCGTCCCACGGTGGTCGTGTCGTCCTACGGTGGAGTGTCGTCTCACGGTGGTCGTGTCGTCCCATGGTGGTCATGTCGTCCCACGGTGGCCGTGTCGTCCCACGGTGGTCGTGTCGTCCCACAGTGGGCGTGTCGTCCAACGGTGGTCGTGTCGTCCCATGGCGGTCGTGTCGTCCCATAATGGTCGTTTCGTCCCACAGTGGCCGTATCGTCCCATGGTGGTCGTGTCGTCCCATAGTGGTCGTTTCGTCCCACTGTGGTCGTGTCGTCCCATGGTGGTCGAGTCGTCCCATAGTGGTCGTGTCGTCCCACTTAGGTCGTGTCGTCCCACTTAGGTCGTGTCGTCCCATGGTGGTCGTGTCGTCCCACAGAGGTTGTGTCGTCCCATGGTGGTCGTTTCGTCCCACAGCGGTCGTGTTGTCCCATAGAGGTCGTGTCGTCCCACAGAGGATGTGTCGTCCCATGGTGGTCGTTTCGTCCCACGGTGGTCGTGTCGTCCCACAGAGGTCGTGTCGTCCCACGGTGGTTGTGTCGTCCCACAGTGGTCGTGTCGTACCACGGTGGTCGTGTCGTCCCATAGTAGTCGTGTTGTCCCACAGTGGTCGTGTCGTCTCACAGTGGTCGTGTCGTCCTCCTCCCGGGTATCGTTATCGTAGTTGTTCATGCTGCTATCGTTCTCGCTTCTTTTATCGTTCTTCTTGTCATCGTTCTTCTTATTGTTATGATAATTATAGATGCTGTTATCGTTCTTGACCTGATATCGTGCTTATTTCGTCTGTCGTCCTTGTCTCGATTATTGTTCTTAAACTGGTTTTAGTCATGTTATCTGTTATACTCAAATTCTGTCAGTTGAAATGTAACCAATCACAGGCGAGTAGGCCTCTGACGTCATGCCAGACAGAGGAGCATCAGGCATGCTCCCAGCAGCCTCAGTTATCCTCACAGACCCAGAGTAGAAGGACCTCGGCTAGGCAGATATATACCTTGCTATCTCAGTCAATAAATATATACAGAAGCGACTACTGTGTCTACCTTCTACCCTGAAAAAGGCAAACGAATACTGGTAGCAGCAGTGGGACCCAGAAATTTTTTCTGGAAACAAAAGTTCAAGTACCCAGCATCTCCTCGTGTTCCAGCCATAACCGCCGCCACCGCCACCGCCATAAGCCGCCATCCTGCCACCCACGCATCAAATATTGTGCCAGACCGGGGTCCTGCCATCAACCACTACTCCAGGCCAACGTTTCAGAAGTAAGGGTCAATATTTTCCTGTGAGAACGCTCATTCATCAGTGAGGAGGAAGGAAGCTTCCGCGCCAGCCATTTTTGAATCTCACGCCACCACGTGGGAACCACCTGCACCCACCACCGCCGCCGCCCAAGCTGACAGTATCTAAGCTTTGTGAGTGTTCAAGCTACTGAAATCGTGGTCAGCCATCGTCGCAAGTATCAACTGATTATTGTGGGTGTTGTACAGTTATTCAAGAGGAATTGGTGAAAAAAAAGACTACAATTGTTTGACTAGTGTCGCCACCCTGCCTCCCTCCCAAGCTCACACACCTCGCCACCAGCCCCTGCTACATCGTTTTGTGTGAACTTCTCCTAGAAAATTGTATTCTCCACCGCCATCGTCGCAATATCGTCGTCTCCGAGTTTATCTTCGCGCTCCCAACATCAATTCCCAGCTTGGGGGTCTCCACGGAGCTTCGCGCCACCGCCGCCAGGAGCGCTGCCATCGCACCAGTTTGTAAACAAGCCCTCACATGGTCCTCTTCACACGTCTGGTCACGGTCGACTGTTGGCAGCCGTGGAGTGAGGACGTTTCTCGACCCTCCGTGGCTGTTGGAGTTGTTTGCTGTTTTGGTCGCCAGGTGGTGTGGGCGTCATTGCCCTACCAGTTTTGTTGCCTGCCTGGCTGCGTTGACGTGGCAGTTCTGACATGGGGGGCCATCTTCCTCCTGTTCAGCGTGTGAACTCCGTGGGCCTGGAGTTTACTTGTAAGGCTGGTTATCCGACCATCGAGATGGTGATGTGTGACATGCTTCGTGTTCCGGTGGAAGCTGTTTACGGTGTGGAGCTAGTTTCGGCCCATCGGGTTGTTATTAAGTTCGTGGGGGAGGACGAGTACCGGGACTTCCTCCGTCGGTACGAGGGGCGTACGTTGCCGTTGCCAGACGATGCCGGCTCTGTGGCGATTTCGGACCGCAGTGGTGCCCTGACTTATGTCAGTATCCATGGTGCGCCCCTGGAATTCCCTGATGACCTCCTCCGGCGTTACTTCGGGGGTTTTGGTACTGTTGTCAGCGTGCGGGTGAACACGCTCTCCTCGGGGCGGTATGCTGGGAGGCGTACAAACATTCGCACGTTGGGGATGCGCCTGCGGTCGGATATACCTTCTTCTGTCCGGCTTATGGGGTACTACGTCCGGGTGTATTATGCCCGGCAGCCTCGTACCTGTTTCCGGTGTGGCCTGTTGGGGCATCAGGCTGCCGGATGCTCTGAGGCCCCTGCTGCTCCTGTCAACTTGTTCCGCGACGAGGATTTCCCGCCGCTCCCTCTGGAGGCAGTCTCCGGTGATGTTGATGAGGTGGTGCGCGTCCCGTCTGCTGCTGCAGCTTCCCCGGCGGCGCCTGCCGTTCCTCCGGTTCTTGTCGTCCCTCCTCCGGTTCTTGAGGTACCGTCGGTTGGTCTGCCTGATCCTGTTGCTGTTCCAACTGCTCCCATGGGCCTTCCTGGAGCTCCCTGTGTGACGTCGCTGTCTTCTCCCTCGTCTTCTGATGCTGCGCCTGGCCCTGTGTCCGTGACTCGGGTCCCGGATGTGCTTGGTGCTGGGGTGACTGCGGAGCCTCCTGCTGTGTGTGGCCCGGTTCCTCCTGTGGTAGAGGCTGCTGCCGTCCTGGCGTCGGTTCCTTCGGCTCGTGGTACCCGTGTTTCTGGGTCACTTACCGGCTCGGACGATATCCGGCCGGTGCCCAAACGTTCCCGGCGTTCGTCTTCTTCCTGGGCCGACGTTGGTGACTTCAGTGACTGTAGGGCTTCGGATGTTGACAGTGTGGATACGGATGCGTCGATGTCTCCGCGGTTCGTGGTGGCGGAGGTCCATGTGCCTGCCGGTGCTGGTGCCTGTGTCTCGGACGTGCCTTCGGTTCTTTCTCCGCCGGGGGACTCTCCGCAGTGGGGGGTGGTGGCTTCCGCTGCCAGGGATGGTGTGGACTCTGGTGCTGGGCGTGGCCTGGTGGTGACGTTACGGAAGGATGCACGCCGTCCGGGTTCCCTGCTGTCGTCTGGTGGTGTGCCCGGGGCCGCGGGTACCCTTGTGGTGCGGGTGCGCGTTGGGGCCCTGGGGGACGTGTTGCCGGCGTCTGTGATGCCACCGGGTCACTGGTCGAAGATTGCCGAGTTACTGCTGTCTGACGGACCGGAGTGCTTTCGTGGGGGGCAAGTTCCCTTCCTGTGGGGGCGAGTGGCGACTTCTCGCCTCATGAGTTCTACCATCTGGGTCCCCAGTTTGCAGGTGTTTGTTGCCCCGGTTCCGGATGTTATGGCGTCCCCGGTGGATGGACGAGACCCTTGGCAATGGGTGCTCTGGGAGGCGTTCAATGTAAGATTCCCGCGGGCCAAGTTCCCGGGCAAGTATGTGCTCTGATTTCTTGTGTATTTGCTCTATGACATGCTGTGTGCCCTTCTGGCTGTTTGTTTGCCCTATTCTGTTATGTGCTTCTGCCTCTCCCTATGTGCGTAGCTTTGCCGTGTGGCATATTAGTTTCTAGTGCTTGGCGTCACTCGTTTCGCGTTTTGGCTTAGCATTTCGCCTTTCCTGGCTTTGCGATTCACCCTTCACGGGTACGCCGGGGCGCATCCGATCCCACGATCGTCGTCGCCCCTAACTCAACAACAACAACAACAACACGTCTGGTCACCGTTTTTCGTTTTGGCCACTGTTATATTGCAAATCCTGCAGCCCTGAGTTAAGTAAATATGAGCTAAGATATCGTGTGCTATGATTTAATGAGGTTTAACGTACATATATCCAAAATATCTTATGAATTAATCTTTCAGTGACTTGTTAAATATTGGAGGCGGTTTAGTACTCCAGAGGCCCACAGTTTCTCTGAGACATTTCAATATTCCCTGCATATGATTCCATTATTCATTAATTGTTACTAGTGTCATTAGTGAATTCAAAGGTGAGAGAAGTAAGAAATAATTGTTTCTAGCAGTTTATTTTGCATAATAGAAATTTGTTTTTGAGATTTCCATAGACAATAGAACATAGAAATTTTTTTTTTATATTTCTCCAGACCTAACTTGAAATTTATCCTTTAAGCATTTTATTTTAAATTTTTACCATAGCAGTTATATACATTCCTGTGTCCAGTTTATGTGCTACATCCATATTTCTTGCATTGCCACTTGTTGTGTTGAATCTTTTTAATGAAATTTTGCAATTGCACTTCCAGTTTTTATATTCTCAATTGCTGTGCTTAGTCTGGTTTAATTAATTTACATACATCTAATTCCAGTCATTTTTTTAATGAAAGATTGCTAAATTTAGTTTACAATTGCTTGTTCTTAATTATTTTCTTGCCTAGCCCAATTTAATAATTTTATTTCTGCCATTTTTACTTTAGCCAAGTTGATATTTTTTTGTGTTTATTTTTGTGTATACTATTTCTGATGCCAGGTGCACTTAATTATAATCTGCGTTCAAATATTACTTCCACGGCTGTGACAATGCCTACCACTGTTGAAACCCCTTCAGAATCAATGGGAACAGTTGCTCGTCCCAATGGCCAGAGATCAGCTCAGGAAATGGCTATTCCTCTTTTTGCCGGTGAATCCCGCTTATTAGAGTCATGGTTTAGTAAGGTTGAAGCGAAAACTGTTGCACGTTTTTCTAAGCCTACTGATGCCGAATACTTAGCAATTGCACGGTCAGCTGTGGACACAACCAAAGGTGATGCACGTTTTGTTGTTGATGAGAAAGCCATTGTTAGCCTCCAGTCTTGGCCTGAATTTAAGGATTTCTTTCGCCGTCGCTTTGTTAATAAAGGAGACCTTGACCCATATAGGTTAGTCAAGAAAATTGCCAATGCCACCATGCAGCCTGGTGAATCGTTTAATGCGTTTACTAGCCGTCTCGATCAGTATCTGTATGCCTTAGTTTCTGCTATGAATAATTCGACTTGGTTAGATAAAGACAATAATCTGTCCCCTGAGGCTATGGCCAAAATGATAGCATTTGGTACTTTAATGCATTTTGCCCCCGAGCATACAAAACCAATCGTTGAGCAACAAAATTTTGGTGTTAAACATGAAATTGGTGAAGTATTTGAGGCTATTAACAATGCCGCAGATAAACTAGCTCCCCGAAGTGCTCAACTGTTGCCACCCTCTGATGCTGTAAATGTAGTCACAAGCTCTCAGCATCCTCCCACAAATTCTCAAAACTCTTGGTCGCAGAAGCGTACCCATGCTCGTAGCCCCCAGTTAAATTCGCCGCCTCATAAAATGCCGAAACGCCATAGTCCACAACCATCCACTCCCTCATGTTGGCATTGTGGTAAGAGTAACCACCTTGCAAGGGACTGTTGGTCCGCCCCTAGATCATCACCTCCTAGACAATTCTCTCGGCCCCCTCATCAATCTAATCATTCTAGGCTTCCATATTGCACGTACCATAAACAAGTTGGTCACCACACTGCGGATTGTAGAGCTAGGCAAAGGACATCTCCACCTCGTAACTCCCATGGTCAGTCTTGGCGAGGCTCACAGCGTCCAAGACATTATCAGAACTCTCGTAATTACAACTCCCAGCCCAGCTATAATGCAACTTCAAATTATAATGCTCAGTCACAGAATGCTGGAGCTCAGAATGTTCACTCCATGTCGTCGGGAAACCCCCAAGGCCATCCGCTAACCAATTCAAGCTAGCCAATCCTAGTGCCCTCCCTGTGTATTCAGTAGCTACCCAAAATAGATTTGGACACTTGACAGAGGAGGACACTGACTCTAGACCAGTTGTAGATGTTGACGGATCCACAGTAAATTTGACACAAACAAGACACAGATATCCCAGACAACATAAGTCAAAAATAGTAACTTGTCCAGTCTCAAGTGATGGTCCCCTTGTCTCAGCCATTGTACATGGTAGAGTTTTAAAAGTTTTTCTTGACTCAGGTGCAAAAATTAATATTGTCAAGCCCTCAGCTCTTAGAGACATTGAAAGTATGCACCCTACTATTTTAAAACAGTCACACATACCTTTTCTAAGTGGTATTTCAGGAAATAAAGTAAAAGTTCAGGGTGAAATTGACCTCCCACTCAAGTTCAATGATGTCACATTGTCTATAACATGTTTAGTTGTTGACATTATTCATTTTCCTGGAGACATTCTCTTAGGTCTGTACACCATGATTGATGAAAATATTGCATTGCTTCCCCATCGTTGGAACATAAGTATCAAAGACCATGTCATACCCTTGTGTAGCATGTATCGACAGGGCCACGAGTTCAACCTTCAATCAGATTATGTTAATTTTGTTGACACCCGCCTTGCAAGCGTAGGTTTGTCAGATCATTGTCGTGGTAGCATACCCGAGAAAACAGGCACTCGATTGAAGCATAGTAGTTGTGCAGTTGTTAAGGAGAATGAGTATCGGGACTTTCTGGAAGGGGACGCCCTAACGGATTCTCGTTGTCTCGCTCGCCTGGCAGCTTCCATCTCTGAAGTCAGTGGTTCCACGGCTACTGACACTGTGTTACACCCTCATTCTCTCACCAGAATAAGAGTTAAGGTTCAGGGAGTGCCTGAGTTGTCGGATGTGATTGCGGAAAGTGAAACATGTAAAGTGAATGGTACATTTGTTGAACCCTCCTGGCACACAGTGCAGGATGGTACTGTCACACTTTTTATCGGAAACACAAGTAATGCCGATATCCATCTCCAGTCTGGTACCCATGTTGCAGATTTTGCCCATTACTCGTTACCGGTGCGAGTTGTGGATGATGTCTCCATGGATCATACTGTTTGTACACTCACACCAGGAGAACAGGGATCTCAGCCAGAGGTGCAAGCGCAACACCTCAGTCCTACTGATTTTCCTGACTCTGTGGCTCAGCTTTTGGAAATTTTGAACAGGAATAGAGCTGTTGTTGCTCTACCAGGAGAAAAATTAGGTCTCACTCCTCTCATTACACATAAAATTCCCCTTGAACAAGGAACTACGCCTATTTATGTACCAGCTTACCGACTTCCCCATTCTCAGAGAGCAGAAGCAGATAGACTTGTAGAAGAAATGTTACGTACCACCAGTGTGGAGGAGTACCATAAATGTGGAGGAGTACCACGAGTGTGGAGGAGTACCACCAGTGTGGAGGAGTACCACCAGTGTGGAGGAGTACCATAAATGTGGAGGAGTACCACCAGTGTGGAGGAGTACCACCAATGTGGAGGAGTACCACCGGTGTGGAGGAGTACCACCAGTGTGGAGGAGTACCATAAATGTGGAGGAGTACCACCAGTGTGGAGGAGTACCACCAATGTGGAGGAGTACCACCAGTGTGGAGGAGTACTACCAGTGTGGAGGAGTACCACCAGAGTAGAGGAGTACCACCAGTGTGGAGGAGTACCCCCAGTGTGGAGGAGTACCACAGGTGTGGAGTAGTACCCCCAGTGAGGAGGAGTACCACCAGTGTGGAGCAGTAGCACCAGTGTGGAGGAGTACCACCAGTGTGGAGGACTACCACAGTGTGGAGGAGTACCACCAGTGTGGTGGAGTACCCCCAGTGTAGAGGAGTACCACCAGTGTGGAGGAGTACCCCCAGTGTGGAGGACTACCACCAGTGTGGAGGACTACCACAGTGTGAAGGAGTACCACCAGTGTGGAGGAGTACCATTAGTGTGGAGGAGTACCCCTAGTGTATAGGAGTACCCCCAGTGTGGGGGAGTACCCCCAGTGTGGAGGAGTACCACAGGTGTGGAGGAGTACCATTAGTGTGGAGGAGTACCCCCAGTGTGGAGGAGTACCACCAGTGTGGAGGAGTACCACCAGTGTGGAGGAGTACCATTAGTGTGGAGGAGTACCCCCAGTGTGGAAGAGTACCACAGGTATGGAGGAGTACCCCCACTATGGAGGAGTACCACCAGTGTGGAGGAGTACCCCCAGTGTGGACGAGTACCACCAGTGAGGAGGAGTACCACCAGTGTGGAGGACTACCACAGTGTGGAGGAGTACCTCCAGTGTGGAGGAGAACCCCTAGTGTGGAGGAGTACCACCAGTGTGGAGGAGTACCACCAGTGAGGAGGAGTACCACCAGTGTGGAGGAGTACCACCAGTGTGGAGGACTACCATCAGTGTGGAGGAGTACCACCAGTGTGGAGGAGTACCACCAGTGTGCAGGAGTACCATTAGTGTGGAGGAGTACCCCCAGTGTGGAGGACTACCATCAGTGTGGAGGAGTACCACCAGTGTGGAGGAGTACCACCAGTGTGGAGGAGTACCACCAGTGTGGAGGACTACCATCAGTGTGGAGGAGTACCACCAATGTGGAGGAGTACCACCAGTGTGCAGGAGTACCATTAGTGTGGAGGAGTACCCCCAGTGTGGAGGAGTACCACCAGTGTGGAGGAGTACCCCCAGTGTGGAGGAGAACCCCTAGTGTGGAGGAGTACCACCAGTGAGGAGGAGTACCACTAGTGTGGAGGAGTACCACCAGTGTGGAGGACTACCACCAGTGTGGAGGAGTACCCCCAGTGTGGAGGAGTACCACCAGTGTGGAGGACTACCACCAGTGTGGAGGAGTACCACCAGTGAGGAGGAGTACCACCAGTGTGCAGGAGTACCATTAGTGTGGAGGAGTACCCCCAGTGTGGATGAGTACCACCAGTGTGGAGGAGTACCATCAGTGTGGAGGAGTACCACAGTGTGGAGGAGTACCACCAGTGTGGAGGAGTACCACCAGTGTGGAGGAGTACCATCAGTGTGGAGGACTACCACAGTGTGGAGGAGTACCACCAGTCTGGAGGAGTACCACCAGTGTGCAGGAGTACCCCCAGTGTGGAGGAGTAGCACCAGTGTGGAGGAGTACCGCCAGTGTGGAGGAGTAGCACCAGTGTGGAGGAGTACCACCAGTGTGGAGGAGTACCCCCAGTGTGGAGGAGTAGCACCAGTGTGGAGGAGTACCACCAGTGTGGAGGAGTACCCCCAGTGTGCAGGAGTACCATTAGTGTGGAGGAGTACCCCCAGTGTGGAGGAGTACCACTAGTGTGGAGGAGAACCCCTAGTGTGGAGGAGTACCACCAGTGTGGAGGAGTACCATTAGTGTGGAGGAGTACCCCCAGTGTGGAAGAGTACCACAGGTATGGAGGAGTACCCCCACTGTGGAGGAGTACCACCAGTGTGGAGGAGTACCCCCCGTGTAGACGAGTACCACCAGTGAGGAGGAGTACCATCAGTGTGGAGGACTACCACAGTGTGGAGGAGTACCACCATTGTGGAGGAGAAACCCTAGTGTGGAGGAGTACCACCAGTGTGGAGGAGTACCACCAGTGAGGAAGGAGTACCACCAGTGTGGAGGAGTACCACCAGTGTGGAGGACTACCATCAGTGTGGAGGAGTACCACCAGTGTGGAGGAGTGCCACCAGTGTGCAGGAGTACCATTAGTGTGGAGGAGTACCCCCAGTGTGGAGGAGTACCACCAGTGTGAAGGAGTACCACCAGTGTGGAGGACTACCCCCAGTGTGGAGGAGAACCCCTAGTGTGGAGGATTACCACCAGTGAGGAGGAGTACCACCAGTGTGGAGGAGTACCACCAGTGTGGAGGACTACCACCAGTGTGGAGGAGTACCACCAGTGTGGAGGAGTAGCACCAGTGTGGAGGAGTAGCACCAGTGTGGAGGAGTAGCACCAGTGTGGAGGAGTAGCACCAGTGTGGAGGAGTAGCACCAGTGTGGAGGAGTAGCACCAGTGTGGAGGAGTACCCCCAGTGTGGAGAAGTAGCACCAGTGTGGAGGAGTACCACCAGTGTGGAGGAGTACCCCCAGTGTGGAGGAGTAGCACCAGTGTGGAGGAGTACCACCAGTGTGGAGGAGTACCCCCAGTGTGGAGGAGTACCACCAGTGTGGAGGACTACCATCAGTGTGGAGGAGTACCACCAGTGTGGAGGAGTACCACCAGTGTGGAGGAGTACCACCAGTGTGGAGGACTACCATCAGTGTGGAGGAGTACCACCAATGTGGAGGAGTACCACCAGTGTGCAGGAGTACCATTAGTGTGGAGGAGTACCCCCAGTGTGGAGGAGTACCACCAGTGTGGAGGAGTACCCCCAGTGTGGAGGAGAACCCCTAGTGTGGAGGAGTACCACCAGTGAGGAGGAGTACCACTAGTGTGGAGGAGTACCACCAGTGTGGAGGACTACCACCAGTGTGGAGGAGTACCCCCAGTGTGGAGGAGTACCACCAGTGTGGAGGACTACCACCAGTGTGGAGGAGTACCACCAGTGAGGAGGAGTACCACCAGTGTGCAGGAGTACCATTAGTGTGGAGGAGTACCCCCAGTGTGGATGAGTACCACCAGTGTGGAGGAGTACCATCAGTGTGGAGGAGTACCACAGTGTGGAGGAGTACCACCAGTGTGGAGGAGTACCACCAGTGTGGAGGAGTACCATCAGTGTGGAGGACTACCACAGTGTGGAGGAGTACCACCAGTCTGGAGGAGTACCACCAGTGTGCAGGAGTACCCCCAGTGTGGAGGAGTAGCACCAGTGTGGAGGACTACCGCCAGTGTGGAGGAGTAGCACCAGTGTGGAGGAGTACCACCAGTGTGGAGGAGTACCCCCAGTGTGGAGGAGTAGCACCAGTGTGGAGGAGTACCACCAGTGTGGAGGAGTACCCCCAGTGTGCAGGAGTACCATTAGTGTGGAGGAGTACCCCCAGTGTGGAGGAGTACCACTAGTGTGGAGGAGAACCCCTAGTGTGGAGGAGTACCACCAGTGTGGAGGAGTACCATTAGTGTGGAGGAGTACCCCCAGTGTGGAAGAGTACCACAGGTATGGAGGAGTACCCCCACTGTGGAGGAGTACCACCAGTGTGGAGGAGTACCCCCCGTGTAGACGAGTACCACCAGTGAGGAGGAGTACCATCAGTGTGGAGGACTACCACAGTGTGGAGGAGTACCACCATTGTGGAGGAGAAACCCTAGTGTGGAGGAGTACCACCAGTGTGGAGGAGTACCACCAGTGAGGAAGGAGTACCACCAGTGTGGAGGAGTACCACCAGTGTGGAGGACTACCATCAGTGTGGAGGAGTACCACCAGTGTGGAGGAGTGCCACCAGTGTGCAGGAGTACCATTAGTGTGGAGGAGTACCCCCAGTGTGGAGGAGTACCACCAGTGTGAAGGAGTACCACCAGTGTGGAGGACTACCCCCAGTGTGGAGGAGAACCCCTAGTGTGGAGGAGTACCACCAGTGAGGAGGAGTACCACCAGTGTGGAGGAGTACCACCAGTGTGGAGGACTACCACCAGTGTGGAGGAGTACCACCAGTGTGGAGGAGTAGCACCAGTGTGGAGGAGTAGCACCAGTGTGGAGGAGTAGCACCAGTGTGGAGGAGTAGCACCAGTGTGGAGGAGTAGCACCAGTGTGGAGGAGTAGCACCAGTGTGGAGGAGTACCCCCAGTGTGGAGAAGTAGCACCAGTGTGGAGGAGTACCACCAGTGTGGAGGAGTACCCCCAGTGTGGAGGAGTAGCACCAGTGTGGAGGAGTACCACCAGTGTGGAGGAGTACCCCCAGTGTGGAGGAGTACCACCAGTGTGGAGGAGAACCCCTAGTGTGGAGGAGTACCACCAGTGTGGAGGAGTACCATTAGTGTGGAGGAGTACCCCCAGTGTGGAAGAGTACCACAGGTATGGAGGAGTACCCCCACTGTGGAGGAGTACCACCAGTGTGGAGGAGTACCCCCAGTGTGGACGAGTACCACCAGTGAGGAGGAGTACCACCAGTGTGGAGGACTACCACAGTGTGGAGGAGTACCACCAGTGTGGAGGAGAACCCCTAGTGTGGAGGAGTACCACCAGTGTGGAGGACTACCATCAGTGTGGAGGAGTACCACCAGTGAGGAGGAGTACCACCAGTGTGGAGGAGTACCACCAGTGTGGAGGACTACCATCAGTGTGGAGGAGTACCACCAGTGTGGAGGAGTACCACCAGTGTGCAGGAGTACCATTTGTGTGGAGGAGTACCCCCAGTGTGGAGGAGTACCACCAGTGTGGAGGAGTACCCCCAGTGTGGAGGAGAACCCCTAGTGTGGAGGAGTACCACCAGTGAAGAGGAGTACCACCAGTGTGGAGGAGTACCACCAGTGTGGAGGACTACCACCAGTGTGGAGGAGTACCACCAGTGAGGAGGTGTACCACCAGTGTGCAGGAGTACCATTAGTGTGGAGGAGTACCCCCAGTGTGGAGGAGTACCACCAGTGTGGAGGAGTACCATCAGTGTGGAGGACTACCACAGTGTGGAGGAGTACCACCCGTGTGGAGGAGTACCCCCAGTGTGCAGGAGTACCATTAGTGTGGAGGAGTACCCCCAGTGTGGAGGAGTACCACCAGTGTGGAGGAGTACCATCAGTGTGGAGGACTACCACAGTGTGGAGGAGTACCACCAGTGTGGAGGAGTACCACCAGTGTGCAGGAGTACCCCCATTGTGGAGGAGTAGCACCAGTGTGGAGGAGTACCACCAGTGTGGAGGAGTACCCCCAGTGTGGAGGAGTAGCACCAGTGTGGAGGAGTACCACCAGTGTGGAGGAGTACCCCCAGTGTGCAGGAGTACCATTAGTGTGGAGGAGTACCCCCAGTGTGGAGGAGTACCACCAGTGTGGAGGAGAACCCCTAGTGTGGAGGAGTACCTCCAGTGTGGAGGAGTACCATCAGTGTGGAGGACTACCACAGTGTGGAGGAGTACCACCAGTGTGGAGGAGTACCATTAGTGTGGAGGAGTACCCCCAGTGTGGAGGAGTACCCCCAGTGTGGATGAGTACCACCAGTGTGGAGGAGTACCACCATGGGACGACACGACCATACTCCAGAATGGTCGTGTCGTCCCATGGTGGTCGTGTCGTCCCATTGTGGTCGTGTCGTCCCACAGTGGTCGTGTCGTCCCACAGTGGGCGTGTCGTCCCATGGTGGTCGTGTCGTCCCACAGTGGGCGTGTCGTCCCATGGTGGTCGTGTCGTCCCATGGTGGTCATGTCGTCCCACAGTGGTCGTGTCGTCCCACTCTGGTCGTGTCGCCCCATGGTGGTCGTGTCGTCTCACGGTGGCCGTGTCGTACCACAGTGTCGTGTCGTCTTATTGTGGTCGTGTCGTCACAAGGTGGGCGTGTCGTCCCATAATGGTCGTTTAGTCCCACAGTGGTCGTATCGTCCCATGGTGGTCGTGTCGTCCCATAGTGGTCGTGTCGTCCCACAGTGGCCGTGTCGTCCCACAGAGGTCGTGTCGTCCCACAGTGGTCGTGTCGTCCCACAGTGGTCGTGTCGTCCCACAGTGGTCGTGTCGTCCTACTGTGATCATGTCGTCCCACGGTGGTCATGTCGTCCCACAGTGGTCGTGTCGTCCCACTCTGGTCGTGTCGTCCCACAGTGGTCGTGTCGTCCTACTGTGGTCATGTCGTCCCACGGTGGTCGTGTCGTCCCACAGTGGTCGTGTCGTCGCACAGTGGTCGTGTCGTCCCACAGTGATCGTGTCGTCCCACGCTGGTCGTGTCGTCCCACAGTGGTCATGTCGTCCCACGGTGGTCGTGTCGTCCCACTGTGGTCATGTCGTCCCACAGTGATCGTGTCGTCGCACAGTGGTCGTGTCGTCCCACAGTGGTCGTGTCGTCCCACGGTGGTCGTGTCGTCCCACGGTGGTCGTGTCGTCCCACAGTGGTCGTGTCGTCCCACGGTGGTCGTGTCGTCCTACTGTGGTCATGTCGTCCCACGGTGGTCGTGTCGTCGCACAGTGATCGTGTCGTCCCACGCTGGTCGTGTCGTCCCACAGTGGTCATGTCGTCCCACGGTGGTCGTGTCGTCCCACTGTGGTCATGTCGTCCCACGGTGGTCATGTCATCCCACGCTGGACGTGTCGTCCTACTGTGGTCATGTCGTCCCACGGTGGTCGTGTCGTCCCACTGTGGTCATGTCGTCCCACGGTGGTCGTGTCGTCCCACGGTGGTCGTGTCGTCCCACGGTGGTCGTGTCGTCCCACAGTGGTCGTGCCGTCCCACGGTGGTCGTGTCGTCCCACAGTGATCGTGTCGTCCCACGCTGGTCGTGTCGTCCCACAGTGGTCATGTCGTCCCACGGTGGTCGTGTCGTCCCACAGTGGTCGTGTCGTCCTACTGTGGTCATGTCGTCCCACGGTGGTCGTGTCGTCCCACAGTGGTCGTGTCGTCCTACTGTGGTCATGTCGTCCCACGGTGGTCGTGTCGTCCCACAGTGGTCATGTCGTCCCACGGTGGTCGTGTCGTCCCACAGTGGTCGTGTCGTCCTACTGTGGTCATGTCGTCCCACGGTGGTCGTGTCGTCCCACTGTGGTCATGTCGTCCCACAGTGGTTGTGTCGTCCTACTGTGGTCATGTCGTCCCACGGTGGTCGTGTCGTCCCACGGTGGTCGTGTCGTCCCACAGTGATCGTGTCGTCCCACAGTGGTCGTGTCGTCCCACGCTGGTCGTGTCGTCCCACAGCGGTCGTGTCGTCCTACTGTGGTCATGTCGTCCCACGGTGGTCGTGTCGTCCTACTGTGATCATGTCGTCCCACAGTGGTCGTGTCGTCCCACGGTGGTCGTGTCGTCCCACAGTGATCGTGTCGTCCCACAGTGATCGTGTCGTCCCACAGTGGTCGTGTCGACCCACGCTGGTCGTGTCGTCCCACAGTGGTCGTGTCGTCCTACTGTGGTCATGTCGTCCCACGGTGGTCGTGTCGTCCCACGGTGGTCGTGTCGCCTCACAGAGGTCGTGTCGTCCCATGGTGGTCGTGTCGTCCCATGGCGGTCGTGTCGTCCCAGGGGGGTCGTGTCGTCCCACGATGGTCGTGTCGTCACAAGGTGGGCGTGTCGTCCCATAATGGTCGTTTCGTCCCACAGTGGTCGTATCGTCCCATGGTGGTCGTGTCGTCCCATGGTGGTCGTTTCGTCCCACAGTGGTCGTATCGTCCCACAGTGGTCGTATCGTCCCATGGTTTTCGTTTCGTCCCACAGTGATCGTGTCGTCCCACAGTGGTCGTGTCGTCACACGCTGGTCGTGTCGTCCCAAAGTGGTCGTGTCGTCCTACTGTGGTCATGTCGTCCCACGGTGGTCATGTCGTCCCACAGTGGTCGTGTCGTCCCACGCTGGTCGTGTCGTCCCACAGTGGTCGTATCGTCCTACTGTGGTCGTGTCGTCCTACAGTGGTCGTATCGTCCCACGGTGGTCATGTCGTCCCACAGTGGTCATGTCGTCCCACGGTGGTCGTGTCGTCCCACAGTGGTCGTGTCGTCCCACGGTGGTCGTGTCGTCCTACTCTGGTCGTGTCGGCCCACGCTGGTCGTGTCGTCCCACGGTGGTCATGTCGTCCCACAGTGGTCGTATCGTCCTACTGTGGTCGTGTCGTCCCACAGTGGTCGTGTCGTCCTACTGTGGTCATGTCGTCCCACGGTGGTCGTGTCGTCCCACAGTGGCCGTGTCGTCCCACAGTGATTGTGTCGTCCCACAGTGGTCGTGTCGTCCTACTGTGGTCATGTCGCCCCACGGTGGTCGTGTCGTCCCGCAGTGGCCGTGTCGTCCCACAGTGGTCGTGTCGTCCCACAGTGATCGTGTCGTCCCACGCTGGTCGTGTCGTCCCACAGTGGCCGTGTCGTCCCACAGTGATCGTGTCGTCCCACGCTGGTCGTGTCGTCCCACAGTGGTCGTGTCGTCCCACAGTGGTCGTGTCGTCCTACTGTGGTCATGTCGTCCCACAGTGATCGTGTCGTCCCACAGTGATCGTGTCGTCCCACGCTGGTCGTGTCGTCCCACAGTGATCGTGTCGTCCCACAGTGATCGTGTCGTCCCACGCTGGTCGTGTCGTCCCACAGTGGTCGTGTCGTCCCACTGTGGTCATGTCGTCCCACGGTGGTCGTGTCGTCCCACGGTGGTCGTGTCGTCCCACTGTGGTCATGTTGTCCCACGGTGGTCGTGTCGTCCCACTGTGGTCATGTCGTCCCACAGTGGTCGTGTCGTCGCACAGTGGTCGTGTCGTCCCACGGTGGTCGTGTCGTCCCACTGTGGTCATGTCGTCCCACGGTGGTTGTGTCGTCCCACGGTGGTGGTGTCGTCCCACAGTGGTCGCGTCGTTTTCGTCCCACTGTGGTCATGTCGTCCCACGGTGGTCGTGTCGTCCCACTGTGGTCATGTCGTCCCACGGTGGTTGTGTCGTCCCACAGTGGTCGCGTCGTTTTCGTCCCACTGTGGTCATGTCGTCCCACAGTGGCCGTGTCGTCCCACGGTGGTCGTGTCGTCCCACTGTAGTCATGTCGTCCCACGGTGGTTGTGTCGTCCCACAGTGGTCGCGTCGTTTTCGTCCCACTGTGGTCATGTCGTCCCACAGTGGTCGTGTCAGTAGTAGGGTGTACGACTCACAGGGGATTTTTTTTTTCAGGCCAGAGATCCCCTGTGAGTCCTACGACTCACAGGGGATTTTTTGTTTGAGGTCCAATATCCCCTGTGAGTCGTGGGGGTTTTCAGGCAAATTTGGGGAGTCACAGATTTGGGATTAAGGATTTCTTATGAGTGAGTAATTTCCGAGATTTTAGAAGTATGGAGTTCTTAAGAGAAAAATAATTTCCGAGACTTAGAAGTTTGTTAAGGTCTTATGGGAGAAATAGCAATCTGTCGCCTCACCTGTGTTTACTTTAGACGTCAGCCAGACGCGGCCTTCAGGTCACCTCGGTAATCGTATCTTATCTTCTCCATAATAATATCTGGACCGTCCCTCTCTCTCTCTCTCTCTCTCTCCTCCTATTTCCTTACAGCTATTTTCAGAGTTTCAAATAATCATAGAAGTTTATTTATATGTTTATGACCGAATTTGTAAAAGGACCATTTTCAGAGAATATTGTCTTAGATGTTTTGTTAAGGAAAACAGACAACTTATCCATAACATTTAGTTTTATATCCATTTACGGCTATTTCACCTGTAAAGACCAAAATTGAACAGAGCCCAGTTTTTAGCTCATATTTCATCAGAGTCCAATTATCAACAGAAATTCGCCAGAGTCTACTTTGAGAGCAAAATTAGTCAGAGACAGTTTTTAGCTCATATTTCATCAGAGTCCAATTATCAACAGAAATTCGCCAGAGTCTACTTTGAGAGCAAAATTAGTCAGAGACAGTTTTAAGCTCAAATTTCATCAGAGTCCTGTAATCTGCGAAAATTTGACAGAGTCCATTTTATACCCAATTTTCGTCAGAGTCTACTTTGTGAGCAAAATTAGTCAGAGACAGTTTTAAGCTCAAATTTCATCAGAGTCCAATTATCAACAGAAATTCGCCAGAGTCTACTTTGAGAGCAAAATTCATCAGAGTCCATTTCTTGATCGAAATTCATCAGAGTCCAGTTTCCTAGCAAAATTCGTCAGAGTCTACTTTGAGAGCAAAATTAGTCAGAGACAGTTTTAAGCTCAAATTTCATCAGAGTCCAGTTCATGATCGAAATTCATCAGAGTCCCATTGAAGTCTTAAAGGATGTCTTTGATGTCTCAAAGGATGTCTTTGAGTGCAACTTTGATGTCTTTGAGTAAGTCCTTGATGTCTCGAAGAGTGTCTTTGACTATATTTCTTACTTAACGACATATAATTTTAGTTAGGAACAACGATGAATATGACTATTCTAGCGAAGTGAAAGGTTACTTTAGTTAAGAACAGTGTTGGAAAGATTCCTTTGACAATTTTTTAGCTTAGCTAAGCGAAAGGTTGTTTTAGTTAAGAACGGTGTTGAATGAGATTAATCCTGACTATTTTCAGATGAGAGAAGTGATATTTCAGTTAAGAAATGACAAGGAAACATGATGAAGTAACTATTTTTAGTTGACCGATGAATACTTTTAGTTGAGCAAAAGACAAAACATGATGAACATGACTTTTCTGATGATTGGCGGATAATTTTAGTTATGAAATGACAATGAAACATGAAGAACACGGTTATTTTCTGATGACTAGGGAATAAGTTTAGTTATGAACAGTGATGGAAAGATTCCTTTGACAATTTTTGGTTGATTGGATAATAAGTTAGTTGAGAAATGAGGAAAGTGACTATGTTTCAGTTGATTGGCGAAAGATTTTTTTAGTTAAGGAACGTTAAATAACATGTAAGGGGAAAAACCCAGAGAACATATGGGGAACATGGCAAAGAACATATGTAAGAAAAGTTGATGAATACAGTGAATATGCTGGGAATATGAACTTAGAGAGAACATGAAAACATGATAAGGAGAATAGGGAATACAAAGAATGAACAATGGACTTGTGAAGAACATGGAGACTATGACAAAGAATGTAGAAAACATGTAAGTGAAGGTGAAAAACGAAGTGATCTTGTGAGGAATATGAACTTGTAGAGGAACATGAATATTGACAAAGAACACAAAAATATGGAAGTTAGCATGAATATTGAGTATAAAAGTTGTAAAGAGAACATGTGATGAACATGAAAACATAGAAAATATGACTAGAATTTGTAGAGAACATAATGAGACTAAGAGAAAGATTACAGAAAAAATGGAGATACTTGTGAACATATGAACTGAATGGGACTGTGAACATTTGAAGAACATGGAGTGAACACGGATGAGAATACGAAGAACACAGTGAATATAGAGAAAATATGCAAATACAGTACGATTATTGAAGGTTTGGCTAAGTTGGGGATGAGAAGGTAAGGGAGGGAAAGGGTAAGGTGAGATGAGATGAGATGGAGGAAGGTGGGAGGGGGTGAAAGATAATTACACAGGTTGGGGTTATGTGTGTACTCGGATAAGAGTTAGGCTGGAGACGGACTTGATCGAATATATTTATGTCTGATGATCTAAGGCTGAGGAAATGGAGCTTGGCTAATGTCCAGATTAATTTTACTACGTTAGAAATAAGGTGATCTTAAATCTCAGGGTGATTTAGTTGGAAAATAAAGAACTTGTACAAAATGAACTAAGCTGGGGCACAAGAGTTGAAACTTGATAACTGAACTGGTTTTTATTTACTATGTCTGAAAATGTAGTTGGGTGTTTAAATCTCAGGGGGACTTGGACTGAGAGTAATGAATTTACAAAAGTGAGCTTGGACAGAGGACAAGAGCTAGAGTTTTATAATTGTTTACTTCATATTTACTATGTCTGAAATACAGAGGGTAAAAATTTCAGGGAAATTGATGGGTTATTTTACAAAGATACGAAAGAGAACTAAGGTGGGGACGAGAGCTGGAGCTCAGTAACTGACTTGATCTTATTTACTAACTTTGAAGTATGTCTGCTTTAAATTTCGGGGAAAAATGATCTGTTACTAACGATCTTGTACAAATGAACTAAGGTGGAGGACGAGAGCTGGAGCTCGATAACTATTTTGATCTTATTTACGGTGCCTGAAATACAGAGGGTAAAAATTTCAGGGAAATTGATGGGTTATTTAAAAAGATACGAAAGAGAACTAAGGCGGGGACGAGAGCTGGAGCTCGATAACTGTTTTGATCTTATTTACGGTGTCTGAAATACAGAGGGTAAAAAATTTCAGGGGAATTGATCTGTTACTAACGATCTTGTACAAATGAACTAAGCTGGGGACAAGAACTCAGTAACTGACTTGATCTTATTTACTGGGTATGACTGGGTTAATAAACAAGATGTGCGAGCGAAGTAATGCGAGGACATGAGCTAAGGTTTGACAATTGAATCGATTGATTTGAGAAAACTGTTTTGTTTAATGTATGGAACTAGTATTACGAAGTTCATATAGCTGTACGGATTTGAGAAAGAACAATATTAATGATAATGATTAGGGAGAGTAAGGTGTCAGGTAGAGAGAGACTGGTCTAGATAAGATTGTGACGATAAGATAGCAGCGGCATTCGGTGGGGTCGGTGTAGGTGATGCGGGAGTGAGATGCGGAGCGGGTGCGAGGTATGAACGGGTGTTGAGGCGACGCTAGATAATGTATGATTACGGAGAAGACCCTCCGCCTTGTGAGATAGGGACGGAGGTAGCGGCTACATGCGTAAACGCTATCTAAAATGGTTATTCTTACAGACGAATAGGACGGATATTATAGAACCAGATTGAGGAGTGAGCTTCTTAGAACTTTGGGCTAAATGAGTCGTTTATTATAAATTGTGTAAACTATGAATTAGATGACTAAATAAAATATAAATCAATAAATAAGTTTTATTAACGCCTAATGTATATATATAAATTATTACGGTGGCGAACGCTGACAATGACTGGTAGATGTCTGGGCAGGTAATCAGGTGATGATTGTCTCGGGCAGATTGCCTGGGGCAGGTAGCTGGGGCCAGCTTAGATAGTCTCGGAGGCAGTTTCAGTATTAAAGGTTACATTGAGATGCTTCGGTTGATTTGTATAAAACTGACTGGTTAATGAAAAAGGAATAAAACATTAGTATGTCAGAAAAATAGGAAGAGGGAATAATATGAAGAGGAGAGAGAGAGAGAGAGAGAGAGAGAGGAGGGACGGTCCAGATATTATGGAGAAGATAAGATAAGATATGATAAGAGGCGACCTACAAGAAGCGTCTGGCTGGCCGGGCCTAAGGTAAATAAAGGTGACGCGAGAGATTGCGAGGTAAGGGGGGAGGGAGGTGATGTAAGGTACGAGACCTGAAAACCTTGGTCCGCACAGGTGATTTTCTAAATTTACCTGAAAAACTATGGCTTACATAGACGATTTTTGTAAGTTGAAAACAGGTAAAATATGTCCGTAGAGTTCTCCTGAAAACCCTAAAGCGCTACATACGATATTTGAATTTCTCCCATAAGACCTTAACAAACTTCTAAGTCTCGGAAATTATTTTCATTATAAGAACTTTAACAACTTCTAAAATCTCGGAAATTACTCACTCATAAGAAATCCTTAATCCCAAATCTGTGACTCCCCAAATTTGCCTGAAAACCCCCACGACTCACAGGGAATATTGGACCTCAAACAAAAAATCCCCTGTGAGTCGTACGACTCACAGGGGATCTCTGGCCTGAAAAAAAAAATCCCCTGTGAGTCGTACACCCTACTACTGTGGTACTCCTCCACACTGGTGGTACTCCTCCACACTGGTGGTACTCCTCTACACTGGTGGTACTCATCCAAACTGATGGTAATCCTCCACACTGGTGGTACTCCTCCAAACTGATGGTACTCCTCCACACTGGTGGTACTCCTCCAAACTGATGGTACTCCTCCACACTGGTGGTACTCCTCCACACTGGTGGTACTCCTCCACACTGGTGGTACTCCTCCACACTGGTGGTACTCCTCCACACTGGTGGTACTCCTCCAAACTGATGGTACTCCTCCACACTGGTGGTACTCCTCCACACTGGGGGTACTCCCCCACACTGGGGGTACTCCTCCACACTGGTGGTACTACTCCACACTGGTGGTACTCCTTCACACTGGGGGTACTCCTCCACACTGGGGGTACTCCTCCACACTGGGGGTACTCCTCCACACTGGTGGTACTCCTCCAAACTGATGGTACTCCTCCACACTGGTGGTACTCCTCCACACTGGTGGTACTCCTCCACACTGATGGTACTCCTCCACACTGGTGGTACTCCTCCACACTGGTGGTACTCCTCCACACATTGGTGGTACTCCTCCACACTGGTGGTACTCCTCCACACTGGTGGTACTCCTCCACACTGGGGGTACTCCTCCACACTGGTGGTACTCCTCCACACTGGGGGTATTCCTCCACACTGGGGGTACTCCTCCACACTGGGGGTACTCCTCCACACTGGGGGTACTCCTCCACACTGGTGGTACTCCTCCAAACTGATGGTACTCCTCCACACTGGTGGTACTCCTCCACACTGGTGGTACTCCTCCACACTGATGGTACTCCTCCACACTGGTGGTACTCCTCCACACTGGTGGTATTCCTCCACACACTGGTGGTACTCCTCCACACTGGTGGTACTCCTCCACACTGGTGGTACTCCTCCACACTGGTGGTACTCCTCCACACTGGTGGTACTCCTCCACACTGGTGGTACTCCTCCACACACTGGTGGTACTCCTCCACACTGGTGGTACTCCTCCACACACTGGTGGTACTCCTCCACACTGGTGGTTCTCCTCCACACACTGGTGGTACTCCTCCACACTGGGGGTACTCCTCCACACTGGTGGTACTCCTCCACACACTGGTGGTACTCCTCCACACTGGTGGTACTCCTCCACACTGGTGGTACTCCTCCACACTGGGGGTACTCCTCCACACTGGGGGTACTCCTCCACACTGATGGTACTCCACCACACTGGTGGTACTCCTCCACACTGGTGGTACTCCTCCACACTGGTGGTACTCCTCCACACTGGTGGTACTCCTCCACACACTGGTGGTACTCTTCCACACTGGGGGTACTCCTCCACACTGGGTGGTACTCCTCCACACTGGTGGTACTCCTCCACACTGGGGGTACTCCTCCACACTGGTTGTACTCCTCCACACTGGGGGTACTCCTCCACACTGGTGATACTCCTCCACACTGGGGGTACTCCTCCACAGTGGTGGTACTCCTCCACACTGGGGGTACTCCACCACACTGGGGTTACTCCTCTAAACTGGGGGTACTCCTCCACATTGGTGGTACTCCTCCACACTGGGGGTACTCCTCCAGACTGATGGTACTCCTCCACACTGGTGGTACTCCTCCACACTGGGGGTACTCCTCCACACTGGTGGTACTCCTCCACACTCGTGGTACTCCTCCACACTGGTGGTACTCCTCCACACACTGGTGGTACTCCTCCACACTGGTGGTACTCCTCCACACTGGTGGTACTCCTCCACACTGGTGGTACTCCTCCACACTGGTGGTACTCCTCCACACTGGTGGTACTCCTCCACACACTGGTGGTACTCCTCCACACTGGTGGTACTCCTCCACACACTGGTGGTACTCCTCCACACTGGTGGTTCTCCTCCACACACTGGTGGTACTCCTCCACACTGGGGATACTCCTCCACACTGGTGGTACTCCTTTTACACTGGTGGTACTCCTCCACACTGGTGGTACTCCTCCACACTGGTGGTACTCCTCCACACTGGGGGTACTCCTCCACACTGGGGGTACTCCTCCACACTGATGGTACTCCACCACACTGGTGGTACTCCTCCACACTGGTGGTACTCCTCCACACTGGTGGTACTCCTCCACACTGGTGGTACTCCTCCACACACTGGTGGTACTCTTCCACACTGGGGGTACTCCTCCACACTGGGTGGTACTCCTCCACACTGGTGGTACTCCTCCACACTGGGGGTAATCCTCCACACTGGTTGTACTCCTCCACACTGGGGGTACTCCTCCACACTGGTGATACTCCTCCACACTGGGGGTACTCCTCCACAGTGGTGGTACTCCTCCACACTGGGGGTACTCCACCACACTGGGGTTACTCCTCTACACTGGGGGTACTCCTCCACATTGATGGTACTCCTCCACACTGGGGGTACTCCTCCAGACTGATGGTACTCCTCCACACTGGTGGTACTCCTCCACACTGGGGGTACTCCTCCACACTGGTGGTACTCCTCCACACTCGTGGTACTCCTCCACACTGGGGTACTCCACACTGGTGGTACTCCTACACACCTGTGGTACTCCTCCACACTGGGGGTACTACACCACACTGGTGGTACTCCTCCACACTGGTGGTACTCCTCCACACTTGGGGTACTCCTCCACACTGGTGGTATTCCTCCACACTGTGGTACTCCTCCAAACTAGTGGTACTCCTCCACACTG
This sequence comes from Procambarus clarkii, assembly GCF_020424385.1. Lineage (NCBI taxonomy): Eukaryota > Metazoa > Arthropoda > Malacostraca > Decapoda > Cambaridae > Procambarus > Procambarus clarkii. The sequence goes on along the minus strand of NC_059586.1, from coordinate 24,264,128 downwards.
GGGGTACTCCTCCACACTGGTGGTACTCCTCCACACTGGTGGTACTCCTCCACACTGTGGTACTCCTCCACACTGGTGGTACTCCTTCACACTGGTGGTACTCCTCCACACTGGTGGTACTCCTCCACACTGGTGGTACTCCTCCACACTGGTGGTACTCCTTCACACTGGTGGTACTCCTCCACACTGGTGGTACTCCTCCACACTGGTGGTACTCCTCCACACTGTGGTACTCCTCCACACTGGTGGTACTCCTCCACACTGGTGGTACTCCTCCACACTGTGGTACTCCTCCACACTGGTGGTACTCCTCCACACTGGGGGTACTCCTCCACACTGGTGGTACTTTTCCACACTGGTGGTACTCCTCCACACTGGTGGTACTCCTTCACACTGGGGGTACTCCTCCACACTGGTGGTACTTTTCCACACTGGTCGTACTCCTCCACACTGTGGTACTCCTCCACACTGAGGGTACTCCTCCACACTGGTGGTACTCCTCCACACTGGGGGTACTCCTTCACACTGGGGGTACTCCTCCACACTAGTGGTACTTTTCCACACTGGTGGTACTCATCCACACTGTGGTACTCCTCCACACTGGGGGTACTCCTCCACACTGGTGGTACTCCTCCACACTGGTAGTACTCCTCTACACTGGGGGTACTCCTCCATACTGGTGGTACTCCTCCACACTGGGGGTACTCCTCCACACTGGTGGTACTCCTCCACACTCGTGGTACTCCTCCACACTGGGGGTACTCCACACTGGGGGTACTTCTCCACACTGGTGGTACTCCTACACACCTGTGGTACTCCTCCACACTGGGGGTACTACACCACACTGGTGGTACTCCTCCACACTGGTGGTACTCCTCCACACTTGGGGTACTCCTCCACACTGGTGGTATTCCTCCACACTCTGGTACTCCTCCAAACTAGTGGTACTCCTCCACACTGGGGGTACTCCTCCACACTGGTGGTACTCCTCCACACTGGTGGTACTCCTCCACACTGTGGTACTCCTCCACACTGGTGGTACTCCTTCACACTGATGGTACTCCTCCACACTGGTGGTACTCCTCCACACTGGTGGTACTCCTCCACACTGGTGGTACTCCTTCACACTGGTGGTACTCCTCCACACTGGTGGTACTCCTCCACACTGGTGGTACTCCTCCACACTGTGGTACTCCTCCACACTGGTGGTACTCCTCCACACTGGTGGTACTCCTCCACACTGGTGGTACTCCTCCACACTGGTGGTACTCCTTCACACTGGTGGTACTCCTCCACACTGGTGGTACTCCTCCACACTGGTGGTACTCCTCCACACTGTGGTACTCCTCCACACTGGTGGTACTCCTCCACACTGGGGGTACTCCTCCACACTGGTGGTACTCCTCCACACTGGTGGTACTCCTCTACACTGGGGGTACTCCTCCATACTGGTGGTACTCCTCCACACTGGGGGTACTCCTCCACACTGGTGGTACTCCTCCGCACTGGGGGTACTCCTTCACACTGGGGGTACTCCTCCACACTGGTGGTACTTTTCCACACTGGTGGTACTCCTCCACACTGTGGTACTCCTCCACACTGGGGGTACTCCTCCACACTGGTGGTACTCCTCCACACTGGTGGTACTTTTCCACACTTGTGGTACTCCTCCACACTGGGGGCACTCCTCCACACTGGTGGTACTCCTTTTACACTGGTGGTACTCCTCCACACTGGTGGTACTCCTCCACACTGGTGGTACTCCTCCACACTGGGGGTACTCCTCCACACTGGGGGTACTCCTCCACACTGATGGTACTCCACCACACTGGTGGTACTCCTCCACACTGGTGGTACTCCTCCACACTGGTGGTACTCCTCCACACTGGTGGTACTCCTCCACACACTGGTGGTACTCTTCCACACTGGGGGTACTCCTCCACACTGGGTGGTACTCCTCCACACTGGTGGTACTCCTCCACACTGGGGGTAATCCTCCACACTGGTTGTACTCCTCCACACTGGGGGTACTCCTCCACACTGGTGATACTCCTCCACACTGGGGGTACTCCTCCACAGTGGTGGTACTCCTCCACACTGGGGGTACTCCACCACACTGGGGTTACTCCTCTACACTGGGGGTACTCCTCCACATTGGTGGTACTCCTCCACACTGGGGGTACTCCTCCAGACTGATGGTACTCCTCCACACTGGTGGTACTCCTCCACACTGGGGGTACTCCTCCACACTGGTGGTACTCCTCCACACTCGTGGTACTCCTCCACACTGGGGGTACTCCACACTGGTGGTACTCCTACACACCTGTGGTACTCCTCCACACTGGGGGTACTACACCACACTGGTGGTACTCCTCCACACTGGTGGTACTCCTCCACACTTGGGGTACTCCTCCACACTGGTGGTATTCCTCCACACTGTGGTACTCCTCCAAACTAGTGGTACTCCTCCACACTGGGGGTACTCCTCCACACTGGTGGTACTCCTCCACACTGGTGGTACTCCTCCACACTGTGGTACTCCTCCACACTGGTGGTACTCCTTCACACTGGTGGTACTCCTCCACACTGGTGGTACTCCTCCACACTGGTGGTACTCCTCCACACTGGTGGTACTCCTTCACACTGGTGGTACTCCTCCACACTGGTGGTACTCCTCCACACTGGTGGTACTCCTCCACACTGTGGTACTCCTCCACACTGGTGGTACTCCTCCACACTGGTGGTACTCCTCCACACTGTGGTACTCCTCCACACTGGTGGTACTCCTTCACACTGGGGGTACTCCTCCACACTGGTGGTACTTTTCCACACTGGTCGTACTCCTCCACACTGTGGTACTCCTCCACACTGAGGGTACTCCTCCACACTGGTGGTACTCCTCCACACTGGGGGTACTCCTTCACACTGGGGGTACTCCTCCACACTAGTGGTACTTTTCCACACTGGTGGTACTCCTCCACACTGTGGTACTCCTCCACACTGGGGGTACTCCTCCACACTGGTGGTACTCCTCCACACTGGTAGTACTCCTCTACACTGGGGGTACTCCTCCATACTGGTGGTACTCCTCCACACTGGGGGTACTCCTCCACACTGGTGGTACTCCTCCACACTCGTGGTACTCCTCCACACTGGGGGTACTCCACACTGGGGGTACTTCTCCACACTGGTGGTACTCCTACACACCTGTGGTACTCCTCCACACTGGGGGTACTACACCACACTGGTGGTACTCCTCCACACTGGTGGTACTCCTCCACACTTGGGGTACTCCTCCACACTGGTGGTATTCCTCCACACTCTGGTACTCCTCCAAACTAGTGGTACTCCTCCACACTGGGGGTACTCCTCCACACTGGTGGTACTCCTCCACACTGGTGGTACTCCTCCACACTGGTGTACTCCTCCACACTGGTGGTACTCCTTCACACTGGTGGTACTCCTCCACACTGGTGGTACTCCTCCACACTGGTGGTACTCCTCCACACTGGTGGTACTCCTTCACACTGGTGGTACTCCTCCACACTGGTGGTACTCCTCCACACTGGTGGTACTCCTCCACACTGTGGTACTCCTCCACACTGGTGGTACTCCTCCACACTGGTGGTACTCCTCCACACTGTGGTACTCCTCCACACTGGTGGTACTCCTCCACACTGGGGGTATTCCTCCACACTGGTGGTACTCCTCCACACTGGTGGTACTCCTCTACACTGGGGGTACTCCTCCATACTGGTGGTACTCCTCCACACTGGGGGTACTCCTCCACACTGGTGGTACTCCTCCGCACTGGGGGTACTCCTTCACACTGGGGGTACTCCTCCACACTGGTGGTACTTTTCCACACTGGTGGTACTCCTCCACACTGTGGTACTCCTCCACACTGGGGGTACTCCTCCACACTGGTGGTACTCCTCCACACTGGTGGTACTTTTCCACACTTGTGGTACTCCTCCACACTGTGGTACTCCTCCACACTGGGGGTACTCCTCCACACTGGTGGTACTCCTCCACACTGGTGGTACTCCTCTACACTGGGGGTACTCCTCCATACTGGTGGTACTCCTCCACACTGGGGGTACTCCTCCACACTAGTGGTACTCCTCCACACTGGGGGTACTTCGTTTGCTGTTTTCTCACTCCCTTCTTACCTGTCCTCCTTCCTTCACTCCTTCCTCCCTTCCTTCCTTTCTTCCCCCCTTCCTTCATTCTTCCATCCCCCTCCCTGTCTCTGTTTCTCTCTTCCTCTCTCCGTATATAGCTCCCTCTCTCCCTCTCACTTGTTCCCTCACTTCGTCCTTCATTAACCACTCCCTCCGTCCCTCACTCCTTCCCTCCCTATCCCACTGTGCGCCCTCTATATCTTCCTTCCTACATCTCTCCCTCTCTCACTTCCTCCCTCCCTCTTTACATGCTTACCTTGCTATCCCCCCCCCCCTCTCTCTCTCTCTCTCTCTCTCTCTCTCTCTCTCTCTCTCTCTCTCTCTGTCTCTCTCTCTCTCTCTCTCTCTCTCTCTCTCTCTCTCTCTCTCTCTCTCTCTCTCTCTCTCTCTCTCTCTCTCTCTCTCTCTCTCTCTCTCTCTCTCTCTCTCTCTCTCTCTCTCTCTCTCTCTCTCTCTCTCTCTCTCTCTCTCTCTCTCTCTCTCTCTCTCTCTCTCTCTCTCTCTCTCTCCTCTCTCTCTCTCTCTCTCTCTCTCTCTCTCTCTCTGTCTTTCGTTATTAGTCTTAAATTTCCAGATGTTCGTTGCGAGATATTCTCACCGGTGATTGATTTGGTACTTAGTTCAAGAGATTGTATTTAATTGTATTTATTACTTCTAAGCGGATTGTATTTAATTGTATTATTACTTCTAAGTGGATTGTATTTAATTGTATTTATTACTTCTAAGCGGATTGTATTTAATTGTATTTATTACTTCTAAGCGGATTGTATTTAATTGTATTTATTACTTCTAAGTGGATTGTATTTAATTGTATTTATTACTTCTAAGTGGATTGTATTTAATTGTATTTATTACTTCTAAGCGGATTGTATTTGATAATTAATTGTCTCAAATAAACTTCTATTCACATATTTTGTGTGTTTCATATTTTAGTCTTACTGTAATTAAACAGTTGATGTAATTGTTAATTGTTATATGTATATTGCGTTAGTTAAAGATATAAATTGGCGTGAGGTGTTTTAGTAGTGTTGGCTGGTCATCTGGACCCGGTCCACCGGTCCATCATATGTGGACCGTCCTGGACCTGTAGTAATGGTCCGCTGGTCCGTGGGTCGGTACAACCCAACTGATGTATCAGGCTGTCACATTCACCTGTTATTGTATTATACAGTAATATCTTCATATATGTACACGTGTTACATATTTACTTAGACTGTTATAATAATGACACTAACCCTTGTGGGTGTCGTTCTGGGCCCTAACGACTACTCCTACACGCAGAATGTGCTGCCCAATATATTTGACCAAATAGACAGAAATGTGGCACTTTTCTCCTTTAATCTGCAAGCTACGGCAAGAAATAATGACTATATTCATTTGTTGTAAAGTCACGTTGCTTTATTGAGCTTGCAGGAGGAAATTTGTGTTGTGGGAGGCCCGCTTGTGGGCTCAAGTTTGTGTTGTGGGAGGCCCGCTTGTGGGCTCAAGTTTGTGTTGTGGGAGGCCGCTTGTGGGCTCAAATTTGTGTTGTGGGAGGCCCGCTTGTGGGCTCAAGTTTGTGTTGTGGGAGGCCGCTTGTGGGCTCAAATTTGTGTTGTGGGAGGCCCGCTTGTGGTCTCAACTTTGTGTTGTGGGAGGCCCGCTTGTGGGCTCAAGTTTGTGTTGTGGGAGGCCCGCTTGTGGTCTCAAGTTTGTGTTGTGGGAGGCCGCTTGTGGGCTCAAGTTTGTGTTGTGGGAGGCCGCTTGTGGGCTCAAGTTTGTGTTGTGGGAGGCCGCTTGTGGGCTCAAGTTTGTGTTGTAGGAGGCCCTCTTGTGGTCTCAAGTTTGTGTTGTGGGAGGCCGCTTGTGGGCTCAAGTTTGTGTTGTGGGAGGCCCGCTTGTGGTCTCAAGTTTGTGTTGTGGGAGGCCCGCTTGTGGGCTCAAGTTTGTGTTGTGGAAGGCCCGCTTGTGGGCTCAAGTTTGTGTTTTGGGAGGCCCGCTTGTGGGCTCAAGTTTGTGTTTTGGGAGGCCCGCTTGTGGGCTCAAGTTTGTGTTGTGGGAGGCCCGCTTGTGGGCTCAAGTTTCACCACAACAATCACTCACACTCCCTCTGTATACAATGGCTGCTTCCACCCTCTCGTCTCCCTCACCGGAGGTTTGGATATATTATGAGGTTCAGGAGGAAGTATGGGTTTGAGGTCATATCTAACTATTTACTATAAAATTTATTTAGTAGATTCAATATATTGTGTTACCAGCACTAAGACAGGCGCATTTTATATTAAATTACCCAAAACGTGTGCTAACGATGTGTAGTCCACCCTGGGTACTCAACCCCGTTTCCTGTAACTTTTTATGACTGACTAATGTAATTGAACAACATTTTTCTGGTCCTTACATTACGGGGGTTCAGATATGATGCGGAAGTTTTCCTCATTCGTCGCTTTCGCTTAGTTATTCTGTTTTGGTGTCTGACTCTCAGCGTTCTTGTCCCCCCCCCTCTCCCCTCTTCCCTATTGTCTCCCCCCATTATCTCCATGTTTCACTCATTATCTCTTCACTCCTTACCTCTTTTTCTTCATTCCTCACCTCTTTCTCTCCTCTCAGCTTTCTCTACTCTCCTCACCTCTTTCATTCCTCTCCTCCTCTTTCTCTCCTCTCATGACCTCTTTCACAACTATCGCCCAGTATGTTTTATCTACTTTCCCTGACCTGTCTCTGCCTCTCTCGTTATTATTTATGTTTCTCCTCCTCCTTCCTTCGCTTCCTCAGCCCCATTGCCCTTCTATCTCTTCAATAATACTTCCATCAGTCAATCAATTTCTCCTCTCCTTCCCTTTCTGTAACGGCCTTCTTCCCTTCCATCTCTCCTTCTCACTTCCGTGTTCTCGCTATCCTCCCTTCTTCTCCCTCTCTCTCTTCTTGCTCCCCCTTCCCCCTTCCTCTTCTCCCATCACATCTCTCTTACTCTTTGCTCTTCCTCCTCCTCCTTCCCTGGTGCCTTCTCCCTCCCCGGTCTCTCCCTCCCGCCTCCTTATCATGCAAATTCCATCTCCATTTCAAATCCAATTTCTGTCTTTCTCTCGTCTCTGAGCTCCGGTTGGGCGTGACGGGGCCCGGGCGGCACCTGGCGGGCCAGGCGGCCTCACCTCGCACGCCCTCATGGCTCACAGTCCCTTGGTTAAACTCAGCTTCCCACACTTATTGATAACTCGTGTGTCATTATATTCCCCCTTGTGGTCTGCGAGACAAAGAGTTGGTAAGACTGATGACTATAAAGTTCAATATTCTCTCACTATTCGCACGAATTTCGACTTGTTTGGCAGATTACATAGCATTTTCTTCCCCAAAGACGCGTGCAGGTAAACCGAAATCATAAGCGGCGTTACGGGTGATATTCCCGTAAAGCCCCTCTCACCTTACTTGTAAAACCTGAGTTACGCCTCAAAACGCAACCCCTCGTACATTACTTTATTGCCCCGACACACAGTTTCCCGCGTAATATTCCCGATTTTATTCCCCGCCACAGACGCCATAAACACAGACACACAGACACCGACACACAGACAAGGGAACAGAAGACCATCGCGGCGCAGAATTAAAGTGTGTTGATTAAAGTGGAGGAGGCTCTAATCCCCTGTTTAATCGGATTCGCTTTCGGATCCCCCTATAGACGAGCGGCCGATTGTCTATGAGGGGGGGGGGATGGTGGGTAGGTAGGGATTATTTGGTGTTGCGGTGTTTGTGGGGGGGGGAGGTAGTTAGTCAGGCGTGACTGTATTTACTGTCAATATTTAGCTTGGGTTGCGGACTGTGGGCGCTAAGCTGTTTACACGCCAACAGTGAGAGGTGCAACTATACATTGCAAATGACACACATGTGCACGTCAAACACACACACACACACACACACACACATACACACACACACACACACACACACACACACACACACACACACACACACACACACACACACACACACACACACACACACACACACACACACACACACACACACACACACACACACACACACACACACACACACACACACACACACACACACACACACACACACACACACACACACACACACACACACACACATACACACACACACACACATACACACATAAACACGTACACACACATACACACATATACGCACACACACAGCATTCAGACACATAGCAAGCAGGACTCGTAATTCTGTGGCGCGGGTTCGATTCCCTCACCCGGCAGAAACAAATGGGCAAAGTTTCTTTCACCCTGAATGCCCCTGTTACCTAGCAGTAAATAGGTACCTGGGAGTTAGTTGTCACGGGCTGCTTCCTGGGGTGGGGGGGAATGAAAAAAAGTAGTTAGTAAACAGTTGATTGACAGTTGAGAGGCGGGCCGAAAGAGCAGAGCTCAACCCCCGCAAACATAACTAGGTGAATACACACACACACACACACACACACACACACACACACACACACACACACACACACAGTTCAAAGGTTTGCCACCAGACTAGTACCCGAGCTGAGAGGTATGAGCTACGAGGAGAGACTACAGGAATTAAACCTCACTTCGCTGGAAGACAAAAGATTTAAGGGGGACATGATCACCACATTCAAGATTCTCAAGGGAATTGATAGGGTAGATAAAGACAGGCAATTTAACACAAGGGGCACACGCACTAGGGGACACAGGTAGAAACTGAGTGCCCAAATGAGCCACAGAGATATTAGAAAGAACTTTTTTAGTGTCAGAGTGGTTGACAAATGGAATGCATTAGGAGGTGATGTGGTGGAGGCTGACTCCATACATAGTTTCAAGTGTAGATATGATAGAGCCCGATAGGCTCAGGAATCTGTACACCTGTTGATTGACGGTTGAGTAGCGGGACCAAAGAACCAGAGCTCAATCCCCTCATACACAACAAGGTGAGTACAACTAGGTGAGTACACACACACACACACACACACACACATACAGTTGACTTACCAGAGAGTTGGAAGACAGCTAACGTAGTCCCAATATACAAGATGGGTGACAGGCAAGAGGCGCTGAACTATAGGCCAGTTTTCCTAACTTGATTACCATGCAAAGTGATGGAAAAGATCGTAAGGAAAAGGCTCGTAGAGCATCTGGAGGGAAATAACTTTGTAACACACCACCAACATGGGTTCAGGGATGGTAAATCGTGCCTCACAGGTTTAATAGAATTCTATGACCAGACAACAAAAATTAGGCAGGAAAGAGAACGGTGGGCCGACTGCATTTTTCTGGACTGCCAAAAAGTCTTTGACACAGTACCCCATTAAAGGCTGTTAAAAAAGTTGGAGCATCAGGCAGGAGTAAAAGGTAAGGTGCTCCAGTGGATAAGGGAGTACTTAAACAACAGGAAACAATGAGTAACGGTGAGGGGGAAGACATCAGAGTGGCGAGATGTCACCAGCGGAGTCCCACAGGGCTCAGTACCCATCCTGTTTCTAATATATGTTAACGATCTTCCGGAGGGTATAGACTCGTTCCTCTCAATGTTTGCTGATGATGCAAAAATTATGAGAAGAATCAAGACGGATGAAGATAGACAGAGACTACAGGATGACCTGGACAAACTGGAGGAATGGTCTAGAAAATGGCTGCTAAAGTTAAACTCAGGAAAGTGCAAAGTAACGAAATTTGGCGAAGCGAGCAGGAGGTTGAACAGAAGGTATCATCTGGGAGGTCAAATCCTGCATGAGTCAAGTAGAGAGAAAGATCTGGGGGTCGATATCACACCGAACCTGTCCCCAGAGGCCCATATCAAAAGAATATCATCAGCGGCATATGCTAGACTGGCCAACATAAGAACTGCCTTTAGAAACTTGTGTAAGGAATCGTTCAGGACACTGTATACCACTTATGAAAGACCAATCCTGGAATATGCAGCTCCAGCCTGGAGTCCTTACCTAGTTAAACTCAAGACAAAGTTAGAGGAGATCCACGGTATGCCACCAGGCTCGTCCCGGAACTGAGAAGAATGAGCTACGAGCAAAGGCTAAAGGAGCTGAACCTCACATCCCTGGAAAACAGAAGAGTAAGGGGAGACATGATAACCACCTACAAAATTCTCAGGGGAATTGACAGGGTGGACAAAGACAAACTCTTCAGCATGGGTGGGACACGAACAAAGGTCAAAACTGGAAACATAGTACCCAGATGAGCCACAGAGACGTTAGAAAGAATTTTTTCAGTGTCAGAGTAGTTAATAAATGGAATGCTCTAGGAAGTGATGTGGTGGAGGCTGACTCTTGAGGTTATCTTGAGGTTATCTTGAGATGATTTCGGGGCTTTAGTGTCCCCGCGGCCCGGTCCTCGACCAGGCCTCCACCCCCAGGAAGCAGCCCATGACAGCTGACTAACTCCCAGGTACCTATTTACTGCTAGGTAACAGGGGCATTCAGGGTGAAAGAAACTTTGCCCATTTGTTTCTGCCTCGTGCGGGAATCGAACCCGCGCCACAGAATTACGAGTCCTGCGCGCTATCCACCAGGCTACGAGGCCCCCCACACAGTTTCAAATGTAGATATGATAGAGTCTAGTAGAGTCAGGAATCTGTACACCAGTTGATTGACGGTTGAGAGGCGGGACCAAAAAGCCAAAGCTTAACCCCTGCAAGCACAATTAGGTGAGTACAATTAGGTGAGTACACACACACACACACACACACACACACACACACACACACACACACACACACACACACACACACACACACACACACACACACACACACATACACACACACACACACACACACACAGCTATATTTAGTTGGTTAATTGAATTCTACGATCACGCAACAAAAATCAGGCAAGAAAGAGAGGGATGGGCAGACTGAATATTTTTGGATTGTCAGAAAGTCTTTGACACAGTACCACACAAGAGGCTAGTGAAAAAGCTGGACATGCAGGCTGGAGTGAAAGGGAAGGTACTCCATTGGATAAAGGAGTACCTAAGCAACAGAAGACAACGAGTCAGTGTGAGGGGTGAAGCCTCAGATTGGCTGGACGTCACCAGTGGAGTCCCGCAGGGGTCAGTCCTTGGACCAATACTGTTTTTGATATATGTAAATGATCTCCCAGAGCGTATAGATTCGTTTCTCTCAATGTTTGCTGATGATGCAAAAATTATGAGGAGGATTGAAACAGAGAATGATAGTAGGGGGCTACATGACGACCTAGACAGACTGAATGAATGATCCAACAAATGGCTGCTCAAGTTTAACCCGAGTAAATGCAAAGTAATGAAACTAGGCGGCAGAAACAGAAGGTCAGACACAGAATACATAAAGGGAGATGAAGTACTTCATGAAACGGGCCGAGAGAAAGATCTAGAAGTTGATATCACACCAGACTTGTCTCCTGAAGCCTACATAAAAAGAATAACGTCTGCGGCATATGCGACGCTGGCTAGCATCAGAACAGCATTAAGGAACCTGTGAAAGAATTCATTCAGAATCTTGTATACCACATGTGTAAGACCAATCCTGGAGTATGCGGTCTCAGCGTGGAGCCCGTACCTTGTCAAGCACAAGACAGAGCTGGAAAAAGTTCAAAGGTATGCCACTAGATTTGCCCCGGAGCTAAGAGGCTCACATATGTACTTTCCCAGATCTCAGGGGTAGGCTCCTGCTGGATAAATATATGTACTTGCTTGTTACAATCACTTACTAATGTAAGCATATATGTGAATATGTGTCCAGTTATATTCAACGAGCACGATATAAGGGACTTGCAAGTTCTCCACTGAGGCACGTCCTGAAGCTGATACAATCACATCATCAATTTTACTGATGGAAAGAGATCCTATACAAAACAAACAGGTTTGCAGGAGGACTGCTGCCGGAACTAAGGGATTAAGCTAATTCTGGAAAAAGTGTCCCAGAGAAGCCCTCAAGATATTGTAAATTAATACTGATGGAGTTGCAAACAAAGTAGAGGAAATTAAAGAAAAGGTTAGTAGAAATCATACAACACACTGCAATATGTCTTCAGCAACATGACACGGATGATAATCATACCCAAACAAGCAATAATACTCCTGATAAGCACTGTCTACTCTTGGCTTCTTGTTGCAACACTTTATCCCTCAATACACTAGGGTTATCTTCTTTGCAGTCATGCTATATCTGCCTGTATGTAGGCTTGTAATCAACAACGTTATTCACAATGGAGATATTAAAATAAATCTCTCACCTCCATCCACTTCGTCAACAACACGACACAGGTGCAGCTCTAACAACCAAACAAATATAATGACAAAGAATCTAGGTGGATGGATCCACATATGGTGGTGGATGGATCCACATATGGTGGTGGATGGATCCACATATGGTGGTGGATGGATCCACATATGGTGGTGGATGGATCCACATATGGTGGTGGATGGATCCACATATGGTGGTGGATGGATCCACATATGGTGGTGGATGGATCCACATATGGTGGTGGATGGATCCACATATGGTGGTGGATGGATCCACATATGGTGGTGGATGGATCCACATATGGTGGTGGATGGATCCACATATGGTGGTGGATGGATCCACATATGGTGGTGGATGGATCCACATATGGTGGTGGATGGATCCACATATGGTGGTGGATGGATCCACATATGGTGGTGGATGGATCCACATATGGTGGTGGATGGATCCACATATGGTGGTGGATCTTGCTCACTGGTCATGGTTAAGTGAGCCTTGTTGCGTCTTGTCTGGCTTGTAGCTCGAGGCTCTCACCTCATGGTACGCATACACAAGCATCCTTGTCCACACCTGCCCTCACGTGACCTTGTCCACACCTGCCCTCACGTGACCTTGTCCACACCTGCCCTCATGTGACCTTGTCCACACCTGCCCTCATGTGACCTTGTCCACACCTACCCCTCATGTGACCTTGACCACACCTCCCCTCATGTGACCTTGACCACACCTGCCCTCATGTGACCTTGTCCACACCTCCCCTCATGAGACCTTGACCACACCAGCCCTCATGTGACCTTGTCCACACCTGCCCTCATGTGACCTTGTCCACACCTGCCCTCATGTGACCTTGTCCACACCTGCCCTCATGTGACCTTGTCCACACCTGTCCTCATGTGACCTTGTCCACATCTGCCCTCATGTGACCTTGTCCACACCTGCCCTCACGTGACCTTGTCCACACCTGCCCTCATGTGACCTTGACCACACCTCCCCTCATGTGACCTTGACCACACCTCCCCTCATGTGACCTTGAGCACACCTGCCCTCATGAGACCTTGACCACACCTGCCTTCATGTGACCTTGTCCACACCTGCCCTCATGTGACCTTGTCCACACCTGCCCTCATGTGACGTTGTCCACACCTGCCCTCACGTGACCTTGTCCACACCTGCCCTCATGTGACCTTGACCACACCTCCCCTCATGTGACCTTGACCACACCTGCCCTCATGAGACCTTGACCACACCTGCCCTCATGTGACCTTGTCCACACCTGCCCCCATGTGACCTTGTCCACACCTGCCCTCATGTGACCTTGTCCACACCTGCTCTCATGTGACCTTGTCCACACCTCCCCTCATGTGACCTTGACAACACCTCCCCTCATGTGACCTTGTGTTACGGCCCTCTCGGGTCGCAACTGGGTTCTTACTCTGATGTTGTTAGAGGAAGGGTATCCGGCCCCAAGCCAGTAGTGGCTTTCAAGGGATGAGATCCGTGACGCAAGTAAAATAAAAGGGGAAGGGAAAGAAAGGCAAAAACTTAAGATTATAATTAACACCGCCATCAATAAATAATATATAAAAGGTTACTCAGGGGGAGGGGTATTAACTCTATACAGGGGAAGTATATACACGGTCGTCTTCTCCTGAAGACGCTGGATCCTCTCGGTGCCAAGTCCTCTGTGCTCTCGTGGTCTCTTGACGAATCTTCGATTAAGCTGAGTCTACCCCTGACACAGGCCAGCCAAAACACAGTTCCACTGGGGGCACCGCCATGGAGGCCGTCAACCACAAGTCCAGCAGAACAGCTGGCAGGTTCCGGATCAGCAACGCTGGTCAGGCCACTCCACGAGCGATACTAGGGTAACGCCCTAGTCAGGAGCCTCGTGTGATACCACAGATCACTCTCCTGTCCACAATACCCCAGTGGTCAATCGTCTCCAGCAGTCGGTCCCGGGTACGACAATCCTTCAACTGCCACTTCACTTGGCAGGGTAACACCACAGTGTTACTCCGGGAGCCGACTCACAGCTGCTGCAGCAAAGCACAAGATATGGGGACGGCTGCCTTGGGTAGACTGACTCAACTTCCCTTACAGCAGTCCCAGGTCGACTCTGTAAGCAGACACGTCATGCATAACAGGGACACACTAAAGCACCTCACTTACAGGCTCAGACACAAATGCCCAACATATCCACTCCATAGATGGCGTTGTCGTCTGAGCACCACCTCACCAGAGGTCAGCGGCGGCTGCGTGGTGAGCTGAACAGGGCTGGAAACTGGCCCTCGTGGCCAGTACACCTTGTCCTCACCAGGTGTCTTCGTCCATTTGGAGGGGGTTTCGGGAGCTGACCCACAGATGGCGCGGTCGTCACTGCTCCAGGCTCAGACGCTGGATCCGGGTCCGTAACACCTTGACCATACCTGCCCACATGTGACCTTGTCCACACCTGCCCTCATGTGACATTGACCACACCTCCCCTCATGTGACCTTGTCCACACCTGCCCTCATGTGACCTTGACCACACCTCCCCTCATGTGACCTTGTCCACACCTTCCCTCATGTGACCTTGTCCACACCTGCCCTCATGTGACCTTGTCCACACCTGCCCTCATGTGACCTTGTCCACACCTGCCCTCATGTGACCTTGTCCACACCTGCCCTCATGTGACCTTGTCCACACCTGCCCTCATGTGACCTTGTCCACACCTCCCCTCATGTGACCTTGACAACACCTCCCCTCATGTGACCTTGACCATACCTGCCCTCATGTGACCTTGTCCACACCTCCCCCTCATGTGACCTTGACCACACCTCCCCTCATGTGACCTTGTCCACACCTGCCCTCATGTGACCTTGACCATACCTCCCCCTCATGTGACCTTGACCACACCTCCCCTCATGTGACCTTGTCCACACCTGCCCTCATGTGACCTTGACCACACCTGCCCTCATGTGACCTTGACCACACCTGCCCTCATGTGACCTTGTCCTCACCTGCCCTCATTTGACCTTGACCATACCTCCCTCTCATGTGACCTTGACCACACCTCCCCTCATGTGACCTTGTCCACACCTGCCCTCATGTGACCTTGACCACACCTCCCCTCATGTGACCTTGTCCATACCTGCCCTCATGTGACCTTGTCCACACCTGCCCTCATGTGACCTTGTCCACACCTGCCCTCATGTGACCTTGTCCACACCTGCCCTCATGTGACCTTGTCCACACCTGCCCTCATGTGACCTTGTCCACACCTGCCCTCATGTGACCTTGTCCACACCTCCCCTCATGTGACCTTGACAACACCTCCCCTCATGTGACCTTGACCATTCCTGCCCTCATGTGACCTTGTCCACACCTCCCCCTCATGTGACCTTGACCACACCTCCCCTCATGTGACCTTGACCACACCTGCCCTCATGTGACCTTGACCATACATCCCCTCATGTGACCTTGACCATACCTCCCCCCTCATGTGACCTTGACCACACCTCCCCTCATGTGACCTTGTCCACACCTGCCCTCATGTGACCTTGTCCACACCTGCCCTCATGTGACCTTGACCACACCTCCCCTCATGTGACCTTGTCCACACCCGCCCCCATGTGACCTTGACCATACCTCCCCCTCATGTGACCTTGACCACACCTCCCCTCATGTGACCTTGTCCACACCTCCCCTCATGAGACCTTGACCACACCTGCCCTCATGTGACCTTGTCCACACCTGCCCTCATGTGACCTTGTCCACACCTCCCCTCATGTGACCTTGTCCACACCTGCCCTCATGTGACCTTGACCACACCTCCCCTCATGTAACCTTGTCCACACCTGCCCTCATGTGACCTTGTCCACACCTGCCCTCATGTGACCTTGACCATACCTCCCCCTCATGTGACCTTGACCACACCTCCCCTCATGTGACCTTGTCCACACCTGCCCTCATGTGACCTTGACCACACCTGCCCTCATGTGACCTTGACCACACCTGCCCTCATGTGACCTTGTCCACACCTGCCCTCATGTGACCTTGTCCACACCTCCCCTCATGTGACCTTGTCCACACCTGCCCTCATGTGACCTTGACCACGCCTGCCCTCATGTGACCTTGACCACACCTCCCCTCATGTATCCTTGTCCACACCTGCCCTCATGTGACCTTGTCCACACCTGCCCTCATGTGACCTTGACCATACCTCCCCCTCACGTGACCTTGTCCACACCTGCCCTCATGTGACCTTGACCACATCTGCCCTCACGTGACCTTGTCCACACCTGCCCTCATGTGACCTTGACCACACCTCCCCTCATGTGACCTTGACCACACCTGCCCTCATGTGACCTTGACCATACATCCCCTCATGTGACCTTGACCATACCTCCCCCTCATGTGACCTTGACCACACCTCCCCTCATGTGACCTTGTCCACACCTGCCCTCATGTGACCTTGTCCACACCTGCCCTCATGTGACCTTGACCACACCTCCCCTCATGTGACCTTGTCCACACCCGCCCCCATGTGACCTTGACCATACCTCCCCCTCATGTGACCTTGACCACACCTCCCCTCATGTGACCTTGTCCACACCTCCCCTCATGAGACCTTGACCACACCTGCCCTCATGTGACCTTGTCCACACCTGCCCTCATGTGACCTTGTCCACACCTTCCCTCATGTGACCTTGTCCACACCTTCCCTCATGTGACCTTGACCACACCTCCCCTCATGTGACCTTGACCACACCTGCCCTCATGTGACCTTGTCCACACCTCCCCTCATGAGACCTTGACCACACCTGCCCTCATGTGACCTTGTCCACACCTGCCCTCATGTGACCTTGTCCACACCTCCCCTCATGTGACCTTGTCCACACCTGCCCTCATGTGACCTTGACCACACCTGCCCTCATGTGACCTTGTCCACACCTGCCCTCATGTGACCTTGACCACACCTCCCCTCATGAGACCTTGACCACACCTGCCCTCATGTGACCTTGTCCACACCTGCCCTCATGTGACCTTGTCCACACCTGCCCTCATGTGACCTTGACCATACCTCCTCCTCATGTGACCTTGACCACACCTCCCCTCATGTGACCTTGTCCACACCTGCCCTCATGTGACCTTGTCCACACCTGCCCTCATGTGACCTTGTCCACACCTGCCCTCATGTGACCTTGACCATACCTCCTCCTCATGTGACCTTGACCACACCTCCCCTCATGTGACCTTGTCCACACCTGTCCTCATGTGACCTTGACCACACCTCCCCTCATGTGACCTTGACCACACCTCCCCTCATGTGACCTTGTCCACACCTTCCCTCATGTGACCTTGTCCACACCTTCCCTCATGTGACCTTGTCCACACCTGCCCTCATGTGACCTTGTCCACACCTGCCCTCATGTGACCTTGACCACACCTGCCCTCATGTGACCTTGTCCGCACCTTCCCTCATGTGACCTTGACCACACCTGCCCTCATGTGACCTTGTCCACACCTGCCCTCATGTGACCTTGTCCACACCTGCCCTCATGTGACCTTGTCCACACCTGCCCTCATGTGACCTTGTCCACACCAGCCCCTCATTTGCTATAGTTAAAGGGGAACTGGCGCGTCATTGGCTGCCGTTCCCCTCAAGCGACCTATCCCACAGCCCCAATCGATCTATCCCACAGCCCCAATCGATCTATCCCACAGCCCTTAGCACCTATCCCACAGCTCCAAGCGACCTATCCCACAGCTCCAAGCGACCTATAACACAGCCCCAAGCGACCTATCCCACAGCCCTTAGCACCTATCCCACAGCCCCAAGCGACCTATCCCACAGCCCCAAGCAACCTATCCCACAGCCCCAAGCCACCTATCCCACAGCCCCAAGCGACCTATCCCACAGCCCCAAGCGACATATCCCACAGCTCCAAGCGACCTATAACACAGCCCCAAGCGACCTATCCCACAGCCTTTAGCACCTATCCCACAGCCCCAAGCGACCTATCCCACAGCCCCAAGAAACCTATCCCACAGCCCCAAGCCACCTATCCCACAGTAACTCAAGCGACGTATCCCACAGCCTCAAGCGACCTTTCCCACAGCCTCAAGCGACCTATCCCACAGTCCCTCAAGCAACCTATCCCACAACCTCAAGCGACGTATCCCACAGCCTCAAGCAACCTATCCCACAGTAACTCAAGTGACCTATCTCATAGCCTCAAGCGACCTATCCCACAGCCTCAAGTGACCTATCTCATAGCCACAAGCGACCTATCCCACAGCCTCAAGTGACCTATCCCACAGCCTCAAGTGACCTATCCCACAGCCTCAAGTGACCTATCCCACAGCCTCAAGTGACCTATCCCACAGCCGCATGCGACCTATCCCATAGCCTCAAGCGACCTATCCCACAGCCTCAAGACAATTATCCCACAGCCCCTCAAGCAACCTATCCCAAAGCATCAAGTAGCCTATCCCACAGCCTCAAGCGACCTATCCCACAGCCTCAAGACAATTATTCCACAGCCCCTCAAGCAACCTATCCCAAAGCATCAAGTAACCTATCCCACAGCCTCAAGCGACCTATCCCACAGGTTCAAGCAACCTATCCCACAACCGATCAAGCGACCTATCCCACCTGTAATGAGGTGAATCCTTCTCTGCTAGAATCTGAATATAACATTTTTGACACTTGCGTGAATGGCCAGTCGGATTAGAGAATAATGGACTCCAGATATATGAGGGAGGTGCGGCATTTGTTAAATAATAACGGTTCAGCTGCTCAATTGTTCATTGTATAATTAACACTGGGCCTTTTGTGTTAATTTATAGGTCATGTTGACGTCTTTATCATTTGCTTTAGTCACCCCTGATTGGTGTTTTTGAAACTCATTTTAAGTGTAGACAATTTCTACTCCTGTATTTGTTTGAATTATTATATATAACAAAACTTTTAATTTTCAGTTTTGTGTAATATTTATATTTCTTAAATGGTGTCTAACTGTTAATCTACAATGTTCTTATTTGTTTGTTTGTTTTATATAAATTTTCTGTACATTTGTAGTTATTTTTATAATTTGGAATTAGCTTTGAGCATCGATATGATTAAACTTAATAACACTTAAGTGTTACTTTGATTACTTCACGTAAGCTGAACCAATAATTTTGTTATATAGCTATATTGGTCGCTTGTGTGAGGTTTTATTTGACTTCCTGCTTATTATAATTAAATTTATGTATTTTAGATCTAATGATGAATACGAGAAGTATTCGAAACGTCATGAATTTTATTAAAACAGTAAAGAAGAAGAATTTTAACAAGATGTTTGTTAAGTCAACACGGGAACATCTCTTATAAATTATATATATATATATATATATATATATATATATATATATATATATATATATATATATATATATATATATATATATATATATATATCACGGTGAACCCCTGGAAGAATGGTAGACAGTTGGTGTGGGACTACACTTGCGTTTCAACTTTAGCCAATACCTATGGTGACTTCAGTGCTACACAAGCAGGAGGAGCTGCCAATCACCGGGAAGCGGCCAAGTCACGTAAATACAGAGACCTTGAGCACCACTACAATTTTGTCCCCATTGCCTCAGAGACACTTGGTGCTTGGGGTAAAAGTGCTGCTAGTTTTTTGAAGGAGTTGGGGGTCTAAGCTAATCGAAACAACTAGAGACCCTAGAGCTGCCAGTTTTCTTTTTCAGCGCCTTAGTGTGGCAATCCAGAGAGGAAATGCTCACTGCATCCATGGTTCCTGCCCGCCATCTGAGGAGCTGGATGAGCAGTACAACTTGTGACAAGCAGCCTTGTACCCTGTATGTAATCAATATTGTAACTTTTTTGTGTAATGACAATTTCAAATAAAGTTAGATAAATATACACACATACCAAAAGAATAGGGGTGGTAGGAGAAGAAAATATCAAAGTGTTCAGTGAGGATCCACAAGGTCTTCTCTGAGTACTCTTAATTTTCTTCTCCGAGGCCCATAGCCTCTTATGGCTAGGCCCATATACACTTACATATATAGGGGTACACCAGAAGTGGTACCCCTATATATAAATATATATATATATATACAACTTTAGAACACTTTCCCACCAGGAGACTCGAACCCTAGCCAACACAGAAGCCTTCCAGCAACTGGCATAACAGGTACGCCTTAACCCTCTCCACCACCTGCTCAGACCCTTAAAAGAGATGGTAATTTCGGAGTATTTAAATACACCAAAGATCAACACCTCCCAAGAGCACTAGAGCAAGTGAGGGGTCATTTAGACGTTAATTTCATCAAGTCCCTGTTAATATGGGAAGACACAGTGTCTATGCTTAAGGCACAACTCTCCTAAACACGAGAGTGAAGTATACAACTTTAGAACACTTTCCCACCAGGAGACTCGAACCCTAGCCAGCACAGAAGCCTTCCAGCAACTGGCATAACAGGTACGCCTTAACCCTCTCCACCACCTGCTCAGACCCTTAAAAGAGATGGTAATTTCGGAGTATTTAAATACACCAAAGATCAACACCTCCCAAGAGCACTAGAGCAAGTGAGGGGTCATTTAGACGTTAATTTCATCAAGTCCCTGTTAATATGGGAAGACACAGTGTCTATGCTTAAGGCACAACTCTCCTAAACACGAGAGTGAAGTATACAACTTTAGAACACTTTCCCACCAGGAGACTCGAACCCTAGCCAGCACAGAAGCCTTCCAGCAACTGGCATAACAGGTACGCCTTAACCCTCTCCACCACCTGCTCAGACCCTTAAAAGAGATGGTAATTTCGGAGTATTTAAATACACCAAAGATCAACACCTCCCAAGAGCACTAGAGCAAGTGAGGGGTCATTTAGACGTTAATTTCATCAAGTCCCTGTTAATATGGGAAGACACAGTGTCTATGCTTAAGGCACAACTCTCCTAAACACGAGAGTGAAGTATACAACTTTAGAACACTTTCCCACCAGGAGACTCGAACCCTAGCCAGCACAGAAGCCTTCCAGCAACTGGCATAACAGGTACGCCTTAACCCTCTCCACCACCTGCTCAGACCCTTAAAAGAGATGGTAATTTCGGAGTATTTAAATACACCAAAGATCAACACCTCCCAAGAGCACTAGAGCAAGTGAGGGGTCATTTAGACGTTAATTTCATCAAGTCCCTGTTAATATGGGAAGACACAGTGTCTATGCTTAAGGCACAACTCTCCTAAACACGAGAGTGAAGTATACAACTTTAGAACACTTTCCCACCAGGAGACTCGAACCCTAGCCAGCACAGAAGCCTTCCAGCAACTGGCATAACAGGTACGCCTTAACCCTCTCCACCACCTGCTCAGACCCTTAAAAGAGATGGTAATTTCGGAGTATTTAAATACACCAAAGATCAACACCTCCCAAGAGCACTAGAGCAAGTGAGGGGTCATTTAGACGTTAATTTCATCAAGTCCCTGTTAATATGGGAAGACACAGTGTCTATGCTTAAGGCACAACTCTCCTAAACACGAGAGTGAAGTATACAACTTTAGAACACTTTCCCACCAGGAGACTCGAACCCTAGCCAGCACAGAAGCCTTCCAGCAACTGGCATAACAGGTACGCCTTAACCCTCTCCACCACCTGCTCAGACCCTTAAAAGAGATGGTAATTTCGGAGTATTTAAATACACCAAAGATCAACACCTCCCAAGAGCACTAGAGCAAGTGAGGGGTCATTTAGACGTTAATTTCATCAAGTCCCTGTTAATATGGGAAGACACAGTGTCTATGCTTAAGGCACAACTCTCCTAAACACGAGAGTGAAGTATACAACTTTAGAACACTTTCCCACCAGGAGACTCGAACCCTAGCCAGCACAGAAGCCTTCCAGCAACTGGCATAACAGGTACGCCTTAACCCTCTCCACCACCTGCTCAGACCCTTAAAAGAGATGGTAATTTCGGAGTATTTAAATACACCAAAGATCAACACCTCCCAAGAGCACTAGAGCAAGTGAGGGGTCATTTAGACGTTAATTTCATCAAGTCCCTGTTAATATGGGAAGACACAGTGTCTATGCTTAAGGCACAACTCTCCTAAACACGAGAGTGAAGTATACAACTTTAGAACACTTTCCCACCAGGAGACTCGAACCCTAGCCAGCACAGAAGCCTTCCAGCAACTGGCATATTAACGTCAGCAACTTCCCATATTAACAGGGACTTGATGAAATTAACGTCTAAATGACCCCTCACTTGCTCTAGTGCTCTTGGGAGGTGTTGATCTTTGGTGTATTTAAATACTCCGAAATTACCATCTCTTTTAAGGGTCTGAGCAGGTGGTGGAGAGGGTTAAGGCGTACCTGTTATGCCAGTTGCTGGAAGGCTTCTGTGCTGGCTAGGGTTCGAGTCTCCTGGTGGGAAAGTGTTCTAAAGTTGTATACTTCACTCTCGTGTTTAGGAGAGTTGTGCCTTAAGCATAGACACTGTGTCTTCCCATATTAACAGGGACTTGATGAAATTAACGTCTAAATGACCCCTCACTTGCTCTAGTGCTCTTGGGAGGTGTTGATCTTTGGTGTATTTAAATACTCCGAAATTACCATCTCTTTTAAGGGTCTGAGCAGGTGGTGGAGAGGGTTAAGGCGTACCTGTTATGCCAGTTGCTGGAAGGCTTCTGTGCTGGCTAGGGTTCGAGTCTCCTGTTGGGAAAGTGTTCTAAAGTTGTATACTTCACTCTCGTGTTTAGGAGAGTTGTGCCTTAAGCATAGACACTGTGTCTTCCCATATTAACAGGCACTTGATGAAATTAACGTCTAAATGACCCCTCACTTGCTCTAGTGCTCTTGGGAGGTGTTGATCTTTGGTGTATTTAAATACTCCGAAATTACCATCTCTTTTAAGGGTCTGAGCAGGTGGTGGAGAGGGTTAAGGCGTACCTGTTATGCCAGTTGCTGGAAGGCTTCTGTGCTGGCTAGGGTTCGAGTCTCCTGGTGGGAAAGTGTTCTAAAGTTGTATACTTCACTCTCGTGTTTAGGAGAGTTGTGCCTTATATATATATATATATATATATATATATATATATATATATATATATATATATATATATATATATATATATATATATATATATATATATATATATATAAAGAGAGAGAGCGAAAGAAAAATCAACCACATTGAAAAATAAGAAATTTCTGAACGCTTCTCAGCCTTGAGGCCGTCCACGAATCAAAACAGAATATGAGAGAGAAGGAGAGGCCGCGGGGCCACGTGCCCCACACACATGTCACCTTCCCCCCACCACCACCTACCCAAGGAGGTCAGGATACTACCAGACAACTCAGGTAGTCAGGGTACTACCCGTGACTACCACTCAAAGTAAGGATGAAACCTAATCACTTTTATTTATTTATATATACAAGAGTTCTTACATTCTTGTACAGCCACTAGCACATGTAGCATTAGAAAGAAAGAAATACTTAGAAAGAAAGAAAGAAGGGATTACATAAATATTAAAGCCAGGGAACTATTGAAAAACTAAAATATTAGCATTTTTATCAAAATGTGGATGAAATATAAAGAATATCAGTACGCGGCAAACATTATCATCCCAAAGGTACCAACAGTTGTTCCGCAGAAAACGGGAAATTTGACTAAATATTAAGGTAAAAACACAGAATATAAACATTCTTTTCAAGGATGTTTATTTTACTGTATACTGATGTGCTATACTGCAAATTAGATGCAAATCTAATTTGTACAGACCAAGGCTAACATTAAGGCTATTGACACATTGGTTAATCAAGGCCGGCTCAATCAAATTTTGCTTAACGAAACCCACTGGGCAATGTATTTTGCTTCTCTTAAGTCAATAGCATGATCCCGTGAACTGGAATGTTAATGCAATGCACTAGAATGCCGGGCTGTACGAAATGAATAAGAGTGTTGTTTTAAATGTGAAGAAGAGATTTACCCGTTTGGCTGATGTAAACACATGCACAGTCATTGCAAGGAACCGAATTCACACAACCTGTTGTAGAAGAGGGAGAGTTCATAATTAAAAAGGACTTAATCGTATTATTATTTCTGATCACCGTATTAATATTAAAGTTCTTAAGGGCTGGGATAAGTTTTGCTACTCCTTCATAATACGGTAAAACAAGCGAGATTTTAAGATCTGATTAGGCCTTGAGAGCATGTTTATGGAACGTACATTTAGCGTACCCAAATGAGACATAACTGGAAAGTTTTGGATATTGCAACTTCATAATTTCGTATATTTTTGTTGTTTCTTCATGAACAAATTCCTGCGTGCAAACCCTCAAGGCTCTGAGGGTTCGCCGGCCTCCTGAGGCCTGCACTTAACCTTATGATGCGTAGAGTAATAATGAACATACGAGCACACATTAGTGGGTTTCCGGTACACATTGAATTGTTATTTGTCATGTGTACATAAGAAATCGAACCTACTACCGGGGACAAGATTTGGACAAGAAATTTGGAAAGTTTGTATACCACAGAACTAGTAACAGGTCTTGCAAGATTATTAGGTTTGTGTGTTTTTATGAGACCATATAAGTACGGTAGGGAAGAGGATCGACTTATAAACCTAGGAATCAACTATGGTTCTTGAACAAGGTTTTATGAGTTTTGTTAAAATATGCAATACTTTTTGTCACTAAGTCTTTATTAACAGGTAAGTAAGTGTCCACCATTTTTTGGAGGAAGTCATCATTATTCATTATGACCACAGCATTGGACTTATCAGCCTTTGTGATGAGTAGAGAGTTATCTTTTTTTTTTAGATTTTTTGAACGTTTGAATAAATCTATCTGGACAATAAGGGACTGCACCATTCAGTGAAGAACCAATCACCATACGCTTGCGATGTCATCATCTGGGATCCGACTATATTTTTCATGAATGCAAAAAGTTTTGGCAATATCTACGTACTTCATTTTCAGGTTAGACGAAGACAAACTTTGACCATAACCCAGAGCAGTGATCGTATCATTGCCTGGATGTTAACTACAGTGATTAATAACGAAGTCACTGTTCGAGTTGGAGCTCCAATCACATTGCTGAATTTAAAATCAAATTTTGTACTCATGTCCCTGCATGCTGACCACATAGTTCCTGCAGGCTGACCACATAGTTCCTGCAGGCTGGCCACATAGTCCTTGCAGGCTGACCTCATAGTCCCTGCAGGCTGACCTCATAGTCCCTACATGCTGACCACACAGTTCCTGCAGGCTGATCACATAGTCCCAACAGGCTGACCTCATAGTCCCTGCATGCTGACCACATACTTCCTGCAGGCTGATCACATAGTCCCTGCAGGCTGACCTCATAGTCCCTGCATGCTGACCACATAGTCCCTGCAGGCTGACCACATAGTCCCTGCAGGCTGACCTCATAGTCCCTGCAGGCTGACCACATAGTTTCTGCAGGCTGACCACATAGTCCCTGCAGGCTGACCACATAGTCCCTGCAGGCTGACGTCATAGTCCCTGCAGGCTGACCACATAGTCCCTGCAGGCTGACCTCATAGTCCCTGCAGGCTGACCACATAGTCCCTGCAGGCTGACCACATAGTCCCTGCAGGCTGACCACATAGTCCCTGCAGGTTGACCACATAGTCCCTGCAGGCTGACCACATAGTCCCTGCAGGCTGACCACATAGACCCTGCAGGCTGACCTCATAGTCCCTGCAGGCTGACCTTATAGTCCCTGCAGGCTGACCACATAGTCCCTGCAGGCTGACCACATAGTCCCTGCAGGCTGACCTCATAGTCCCTGCAGGTTGACCACATAGTCCCTGCAGGCTGACGTCATAGTCCCTGCAGGCTGACCACATAGTCCCTGCAAGCTGACCACATAGTCCCTGCAGGCTGACCACATAGTCCCTGCAGGCTGACCTTATAGTCCCTGCAGGCTGACCACATAGTCCCTACATGCTGACCACACAGTTCCTGCAGGCTGACCACATAGTCCCTGCAGGCTGACCACATAGTCCCTGCAGGCTGACCACATAGTCCCTGCAGGCTGACCTCATAGTCCCTGCAGGCTGACCACATAGTCCCTGCAGGCTGACCTCATAGTCCCTGCAGGCTGACCACATAGTCCCTGCAGGCTGACCACATAGTCCCTGCAGGCTGACCTTATAGTCCCTGCAGGCTGACCACATAGTCCCTGCAGGCTGACCACATAGTCCCTGCAGGCTGACCTCATAGTCCCTGCAGGCTGACCACATAGTCCCTGCAGGCTGACCTCATAGTCCCTGCAGGCTGACCTTATAGTCCCTGCAGGCTGACCACATAGTCCCTGCAGGTTGACCTCATAGTCCCTGCAGGCTGACCACATAGACTCTGCAGGCTGACCTCATAGTCCCTGCAGGCTGACCTTATAGTCCCTGCAGGCTGACCACATAGTCCCTGCAGGCTGACCTCATAGTCCCTGCAGGCTGACCACAGTTTCTGCAGGCTGACCACATAGTCCCTGCAGGCTGACCACATAGTCCCTGCAGGTTGACCACATAGTCCCTGCAGGTTGACCACATAGTCCCTGCAGGCTGACCACATAGACCCTGCAGGCTGACCTCATAGTCCCTGCAGGCTGACCTTATAGTCCCTGCAGGCTGACCACATAGTCCCTGCAGGCTGACCACATAGTCCCTGCAGGCTGACCTCATAGTCCCTGCAGGTTGACCACATAGTCCCTGCAGGCTGACGTCATAGTCCCTGCAGGCTGACCACATAGTCCCTTCAGGCTGACCTTATAGTCCCTGCAGGCTGACCACATAGTCCCTGCAGGCTGACCACATAGTCCCTGCAGGCTGACCTTATAGTCCCTGCAGGCTGACCACATAGTCCCTACATGCTGACCACACAGTTCCTGCAGGCTGACCACATAGTCCCTGCAGGCTGACCACATAGTCCCTGCAGGCTGACCACATAGTCCCTGCAGGCTGACCTCATAGTCCCTGCAGGCTGACCACATAGTCCCTGCAGGCTGACCTCATAGTCCCTGCAGGCTGACCACATAGTCCCTGCAGGCTGACCACATAGTCCCTGCAGGCTGACCTTATAGTCCCTGCAGGCTGACCACATAGTCCCTGCAGGCTGACCACATAGTCCCTGCAGGCTGACCTCATAGTCCCTGCAGGCTGACCTCATAGTCCCTGCAGGCTGACCTCATAGTCCCTGCAGGCTGACCTTATAGTCCCTGCAGGCTGACCACATAGTCCCTACATGCTGACCACACAGTTCCTGCAGGCTGACCACATAGTCCCTGCAGGCTGACCTTATAGTCCCTGCAGGCTGACCACATAGTCCCTGCAGGCTGACCTCATAGTCCCTGCAGGCTGACCACATAGTCCCTGCAGGCTGACCACATAGTCCCTGCAGGCTGACCACATAGTCCCTGCAGGCTGACCTCATAGTCCCTGCAGGCTGACCTCATAGTCCCTGCAGGCTGACCACATAGTCCCTGCAGGCTGACCACATAGTCCCTGCAGGCTGACCACATAGTCCCTGCAGGCTGACCACATAGTCCCTGCAGGCTGACCACATAGTCCCTGCAGGCTGACCTCATAGTCCCTGCAGGCTGACCACATAGTCCCTGCAGGCTGACCACATAGT
Source organism: Procambarus clarkii (assembly GCF_020424385.1). Classification (NCBI taxonomy): domain Eukaryota; kingdom Metazoa; phylum Arthropoda; class Malacostraca; order Decapoda; family Cambaridae; genus Procambarus; species Procambarus clarkii. The sequence continues at coordinate 24,236,067 of NC_059586.1, read as the reverse complement.
CCCTGCAGGCTGACCACATAGTCCCTGCAGGCTGACCTCATAGTCCCTGCAGGCTGACCTCATAGTCCCTGCAGGCTGACCTCATAGTCTCTGCATGCTGACCACATAGTCCCTGCAGGCTGACCACATAGTCCCTGCAGGCTGACCACATAGTCCCTGCAGGCTGACCTCATAGTCCCTGCAGGCTGACCACATAGTCCCTGCAGGCTGACCACATAGTCCCTGCATGCTGACCTCATAGCTGTGAGGCAGTAATCCATCATCGGGAGGATTCCATACTGGTTATACTGCTTGAAGAAACGCAGACTTATGACCGTTCAACAGGTTAAAACACAGTCACTACGGGCTCGCCATAGCCCGTGCTACTTGGAACTTTTTGTTCCGGGTAGCGAATCTTAAACAACAACAACAGATTAAAACATTCACAAACTTCGAATTTAGGCAAATCGATCCTATTCTTAAGCACAATGCGGAATATCTCATTAAACGACCGATCAGATAATTTAAGCACACTGTTGGAAGATAGGGAGCGGGGAAGCCCTTGTTCACTGAACAATTTTCAAAGAAAACTGAGACCTCACAATGGTCGCACCAAAGGAATGAGATTTCACTAAAGGAGAGCGACCATTAGCAACAAAGGGTTTAGGAGCAGGATAGAGGGAGAAGAGGAGGACTTGGCGCATGAGGTCCATGGTATGCAACTATGATGACGAAAACACTGATCCAAGTTTGTGGAATAGAAACACATTGAAAAATATGAGAATGTTGAAGGCGTTGAGTGAGGCAGGTGACCCCCCGGCCTCTCCTTCCCTATCACTCGGATAATATTTTCCGACCGGGATTATATTTTGCTCTGAATTTCTTATTTTTTGGAATCTCCTCTCTTTCAATGTGATTTTCCGCATATTTGGATCACTCTTTTCATGATTATATATATATATATATATATATATATATATATATATATATATATATATATATATATATATATATATATATATATATATATATATATATATATATATATATATATGTCGTACCTAGTAGCCAGAACGCACTTGTCAGCCTACTATGCAAGGCCCGATTTGCCTAATAAGCCAAGTTTTCATGAATTAATTGTTTTTCGACGACCTAACATACCTAACCTAACCTAACCTAACTTTTTCGGCTACCTAACCTAACCTAACCTATAAAGATAGGTTAGGTTAGGTTAGGTTCGGTCATATATCTACGTTAATTTTAATAAAAATAAAAAAAAATTGACCTCAAACATAATGAAACGGGTGGCTTTATCATTTCATAAGAAAAAAATTAGAGAAAATATATTAATTCAGGAAAACTTGGCTTATTAGGCAAATTTGGCCTTGCATAGTAGGCTGACAAGTGCGTTCTGGCTACTAGGTACGACATATATATATATATATATATATATATATATATATATATATATATATATATATATATATATATATATATATATATATATATATATATATATATGTCGTACCTAGTAGCCAGAACTCACTTCTCAGCCTACTATGCAAGGCCCGATTTGCCTAATAAGCCAAGTTTTACTGAATTAATATATTTTCTCTAATTTTTTTCTTATGAAATGATAAAGCTACCCATTTCATTATGTATAAGGTCAATTTTTTTTATTGGAGTTAAAATTAACGTAGATATATGACCGAACCTAACCAACCCTACCTAACCTAACCTAACCTATCTTTATAGGTTAGGTTAGGTTAGGTAGCCGAGAACGTTAGGTTAGGTTAGGTTAGGTAGGTTAGGTTGTCGAAAAAACATTAATTCATGAAAACTAGGCTTATTAGGCAAATCAGGCCTTGCATAGTAGGCTCAGAAGTGAGTTCTGGCTACTAAGTACGATATATATATATATATATATATATATATATATATATATATATATATATATATATATCATATATATATATATATATATATATATATATATATATATATATATATATATATATATATGTCGTACCTAATAGCCAGAACGCACTTCTCAGCCAACTATGCATGGCCCGATTTGCCTAATAAGTCAAGTTTTCATGAATTAATGTTTTTTCGACGACCTAACCTACCTAACCTAACCTAACCTAACTTTTTCTGCTACCTAACCTAACCTAACCGATAGAGATAGGTTAGGTTAGGTTAGGTAGGGTTGGTTAGGTTCGGTCATATATCTACGTTAATTTTAACTCCAATAAAAAAAATTGACCTCATACATAATGAAATGGGTAGCTTTATCATTTCATAAGAAAAAAAATAGAAAAAATATATTAATTCAGGAAAACTTGGCTTATTAGGCAAATCGGGCCTTGCATAGTAGGCTGAGAAGTGCGTTCTGGCTATTAGGTACGACATATATATATATATATATATATATATATATATATATATATATATATATATATATGTCGTACCTAGTAGCCAGAACTCACTTCTCAGCCTACTATTCAAGGCCCGATTTGCCTAATAAGCCAAGTTTTCCTGAATTAATATATTTACTATAATTTTTTTCTTATGAAATGATAAAGCAACCCTTTTCTCTATGTATGAGGTCAATTTTTTTTTATTTTTATTAAAATTAACGTAGATATATGACCGAACCTAACCAACCCTACCTAACCTAACCTAACCTATATTTATAGGTAAGGTTAGGTTAGGTAGCCAAAAAAAGCTAGGTTAGGTTAGGTTAGGTAGGTTAGGTAGACGAAAAAAACATTAATTCATGAAAACTTGGCTTATTAGGCAAATCGGGCCTTGAATAGTAGGCTGAGAAGTGCGTTCTGGCTATTAGGTACGACATATATATATATATATATATATATATATATATATATATATATATATATATATATATATTATTAAATATGACCGAAAAAGTAAGATTAATAATTCTAACACGAATTTTCTCAATCTTTCGTACATTTCTTTTCACTGTTGGAGGTAAATAAAAAATCAATTCTCCAAAATTCATTTTTATTTCTAGTCTGACGCGACACGAGCGCGTTTCGTAAAACTTATTACATTTTCAAAGACTTTAGTTTACAAATACACAACTGAATAGAACTTACGCATCTCCGATTTTATATCTACATTTGAGTGAGGTGGATGGGGTGAGGTGGCATTAATAGGGTATTAATTTCATCAACACAAGACAAAACAAGAGGTGGTATTAATAGGGTATTAATTTCATCAACACAAGACAGAACACGAAACAATGGGTATTGAATAGAAGTTATTGCAGAAAGCCTATTGGTCCATATTTCTTGATGCTTCTGTATTGGAGCGGAGTCTTGAGGTGGGTAGAATATAGTTGTGCAATAATTGGCTGTTGATTGCTGGTGTTGACTTCTTGATGTGTAGTGCCTCGCAAACGTCAAGCCGCCTGCTATCGCTGTATCTATCGATGATTTCTGTGTTGTTTACTAGGATTTCTCTGGCGATGGTTTGGTTGTGGGAAGAGGTTATATGTTCCTTAATGGAGCCCTGTTGCTTATGCATCGTTAAACGCCTAGAAAGAGATGTTGTTGTCTTGCCTATATACTGTTTTTTTTTTGGAGCTTACAGTCCCCAAGAGGGCATTTGAAGGCATTGACGACGTTAGTCTCTTTTAAAGCGTTCTGTTTTGTGTCTGGAGAGTTTCTCATGAGTAGGCTGGCCGTTTTTCTGGTTTTATAGTAAATCGTCAGTTGTATCCTCTGATTTTTGTCTGTAGGGATAACGTTTCTATTAACAATATCTTTCAGGACCCTTTCCTCCGTTTTATGAGCTGTGGAAAAGAAGTTCCTGTAAAATAGTCTAATAGGGGGTTTAGGTGTTGTGTTAGTTGTGTCTTCAGAGGTTGCATGGCGTTTCACTTTCCTTCTTATGATGTCTTCGACGAAACCATTGGAGAAGCCGTTGTTGACTAGGACCTGCCTTACCCTACAGAGTTCTTCGTCGACTTGCTTCCATTCTGAGCTGTGGCTGAGAGCACGTTCGACATATGCGTTAACAACACTCCTCTTGTACCTGTCTGGGCAGTCGCTGTTGGCATTTAGGCACATTCCTATGTTCGTTTCCTTAGTGTAGACTGCAGTGTGGAAACCTCCGCCCTTTTCCATGACTGTTACATCTAGAAAGGGCAGCTTCCCATCCTTTTCCATCTCGTAAGTGAAACGCAACACGGAACTCTGCTCAAATGCCTCTTTCAGCTCCTGCAGATGTCTGACATCAGGTACCTGTGTAAAAATGTCGTCAACATACCTGCAGTATATGGCTGGTTTCAAGTTCATGTCGACTAAGACTTTTTGCTCGATGGTACCCATGTAGAAGTTTGCAAACAGGACACCTAGGGAAGAACCCATGGCGACCCCATCTACTTGCTTATACATGTGCCCATCCGGGCTCAAGAAGGGTGCCTCTTTAGTACAAGCTTGGAGTAGTTTCCTCAGAATATTTTCTGGTATGTCAAGAGGAGTACAGGCTGGATCACGATACACTCTGTCGGCTATCATCCCGATTGTCTCGTCCACAGGTACGTTGGGAAACAGCGATTTTACGTCCAACGAGGCTCTTATCCCTGTGGCCCGTGTGCCCCGCAGTAAGTCAACAAATTCCTTTGGAGACTTCAGGCTGAAGGCGCAAGGAACATAAGGAGTCAGCAGGCCGTTGAGTCGCTTCGCCAGTCTGTACGTGGGTGAGGGTATCTGGCTAATGATTGGCCGAAGTGGGTTTCCAGGCTTGTGTGTCTTGACATTTCCATACGCATATCCAGGTTTATATTCTCCAATGATCTTTGGCAGGTGGAGTCAGGATTTCTTGGCGTTCACAGTTTCTATCAGTTTGTTGACCTTTGCTTTCAATTCGGCTGTAGTGTCCTTCGTTACCCTTTGGAACTTAGTTTGGTCAGAGAGTATGAGGTTCATTTTCGCCAGATATTCGTCTTTTTTAAGAATGACATGTAAGATATGTAAGTTCTATTCAGTTGTGTATGTGTAAAGTCTTTGAAAATGTAATAAGTTTTACGAAACGCGCTCAAGTGTCGCGTCAGACTAGAAATAAAAATGAGTTTTGGAGAATTGATTTTTGAATTACCTCCAACAGTGAAAAGAAATGTACGAAAGATTGAGAAAATTCGTGTTAGAATTATTAATCTTACTTTTTCGGTCATATTTAATAATATATATATATATATATATATATATATATATATATATATATATATATATATATATATACATATATATATATATATATATATATATATATATATATATATATATATATATATATATATATATATATATATATATTTATATTGGTATACACTGGCAGCAGGTTTTCTTTTAAACATGTCTCACTGAATCGCATATTCATATTTACTATCTTCTGATTTAGGGCTTCTATCCCTCTAACTATTATTCTTGCATCAGGGTTTAGTTGAAAGAGGAGTTCTCCAAAAGTCATGATCGTTTTTCAAGGTGAAGGAAAATAAATTACTATAGAATGTATTTCACTTATCATACAATTGCACAACGTTTTGAACTTACATGGTTCATTCTAAAGTAATAAGAAATTACAGATCTCGTTAGATTGATACAAGTACGGGGTCAGATGAGAAAACAAGTAGAATAAAGGATAAGGCAAGGGGATAATAGGGGACGAAGCATATACAAAGAATAATCGGGTGTAATTGGCCTATTATGTTGAACAGTGTCTTCTGTGTTGGCATCGTTATGTTCCGGTCTTGTTCTTACTCTCATGGTGGGTAGAGTAAATAGTTTCGGTATTCATGGTAGGTTGATCTATTCTTATGTGAATTGCTTCAAGAATTTGTAATCTTTTTACATCTTTGGTTTTGTCTATTATACTAGTGTTTTTATTCAGCATTTCTCTTGTTAGGGTGATGTCATGGGCTTGTCTCATGTGATTCCTGGGTGCACCGGATTGAAGATGGCATGTCAAACGCCTCGTCAGCTTGGTCGACGTCATACCTATGTACTTAGACTGAAGGTTACATCCTTCGTGGGGGCAAGTGTACATGTATACAACGCTTGACTGCTGTAGAGGGTTCTCCGTCGGCTTCGGGCTGTTTTTAATAAGGAGGTCGGTAGTCTTCTTTGTTTGTAGAATATAATCAGGTCTATGTTTTGGTCAGGAATAGTGTTTTTTACTCCTTTACGAATTATTTCTTTCATTATAACATAAATAACATAAATACTATATAACATTATAACATTTATGTCCTTCGCAACATAAATACTCTGTAAGACAAGGTCAATTGTCTAATGCTTTGTTTCTTCATTTATCAGAAAATTCTCACAAAATTTATTGGGAGATTGCTTCTCCAATAACGAATTGTAAAATCACTTTCAATAAAATTTCAAAATCATGTAATCTGAACATTAGCAGTCGTTTGTAAATTTAGAATCACTTTTCATTGATCAGATACACATTTGTCTCACTAATACCTTGTGAATATTCACTATCTCACTATCGTATTATAGACATTAGAACCTAAGAATAATGATAACTGCAGAAGGCCTATTGGCCCATACAATGCAGTTCCTATTTATATCCATTGAAAAAGGTAAAGCACCTCGCTTCACCTCTTTCCTGCCTTTATATGTCCAAACTACTGACTTGTAAATTCATCCTTTTGAAGATGTATTATTAAATACGAAAGTACTTGAGGAAATTCCTGTTTCAATTCTTCCTTCGTGGTCTGACACTGTCATAGTAACAGCAACCTTCTCCTTGTCTCCCAGTCCTCCCCCACCATTCCCCCCTCCCCTCGTCCTCCCAACCATTCCTCATTCTCCTGTCCCTTCGTCCTCCCAACCATTCCCTATTTCCGGTCGCCTCGTCCTCCCCACCTTTTTCTCCCTCCCCCATCCCTGGGTCCTCCCCACCATCTCCCACTCTACTGTCTCCTTGTCCTTCCCATCATTCTCCATTCCACGGTCCCCTCGTCCCTACTATCCCCAACTCCCTCGTCCTCCCCACCATTACCCCTTTCCTTGTCCCGTCGTTCTCAGTACCATCCCCCACTCCTGTCCCCTCGTCCTCCCCACCATTCCCCACTCCCTTGTCTGATGCATTCCCAAATTATTTGATGTTTCCATCAGAAAATTGGGAACATCAAATGATCTGATGTTCCCATCAATGAAATATAAGAAAACAATTTAAAAACGAAATGAAAAACAATGAAGAAATAAAAACAAATTCTCAAAAAATGAACGGTATGGTAAACAACAAAGCTCAATTCCAATGCAGTGTCACGAAATAATTAAATCAAAATGAAAATAAATCGAAATATATGAAAAATTAATTTGTCAATGCAGTCGAAAAGATTTAATTGGAATCGTAACATATTTATTATAGTGTGTATAGCTCTTATGTGCAACAGATGGAGCTGTTTCTTAAAAAAAGAAGAATGTTTTTACTTTTTACAAGTGTGGCATCTATACTTATACTTACGAAATGATCTGTGTGGTTAACAACACAGCTCAATTTCAACCCAATGTCACACAAAATAATTAAATCAAAATTAAAATAAATCGAAATCAATGGAAATTCAATTTATTAATGCAATCGGAAACATTGAAATGGAAATTATAAGATATTTAGTATAGGGTGTGTGTTCAACAGTTCAACAGATGGCTTTGTTTTTTCTTTAAATTATGTTTTTACCTGTCACAGGTGTGGCACCTATATAGTAGGCTTATAAAAACATGCGCATATTCGAATGGAACGCTGTGTCAATATTTCAAAGCAATCGGTAAAGAGGTTTCAAAGATTTCCCACACATAAAAAACACATGAAAAACACAGTTTTTCAGAAAAGGCATTTTTTTTTTTTACCGTCACAGACGTGACATCTATATAGTATGTATATAAAAACCTGCTTAGATGTGAATGGAACGTTGTGTGAAAATTTCAAAGCAATTGGTGAAGAACTCTCGGAGATTACCAGTTATGCACAAACGAACATTTTTATTTTTATATATGTAGATATATGTATAAATCACGAAAACTAACACGTGATGAAAAATGTGACAGTGTCAGACTACGGAGGAAGAATAGAAACAAGAATTTCCTTAAGTACTTTCGTATATTAATTCATTCCTTCTCAAGATGTAATAATATGCAAAAGTACTTAAGGCAATTTCTGTTTCAATTCTTCTTTCGTGGTCAGACACTGTCATAGATATCTATATAAATAAAAATGGAAATGCTCGTTTGTGCATAACCGCAAATCTCCGAAAGCTCTTCACCGATTGCTTTGAAATTTTCACACAACGTTCCATTCCCATCCGAGCAGGTTTTTATATACATACTATATAGATGTCACATCTGTGACGGTCAAAAAAAAAAATCCGAAAACTATGATTTTTCTTATGTTTTTCATGTTAGACAAATCTTCGAAACCTCCTTACCGATTGCTTTGAAATTTTGACACAACATTGCATTCGAATAGGCGCAACTTTTTACATACCTACTATATAGATGCCATCCCTCTGACAGGTAAAACTATGCTTTTCTTGAAAAACAGCGCCATCTATTGCATGTAAGAGCAATACACATGCTATACTAAATATGTTACAATTGCATTTCCGTGTTTCTGATATCATTGATCTACTGAATTTTCATAAATTTTGATTTATTTTCATTTTGATTTAATTATTTTGTGGGAATTGATTTGGAATTGAGCTGTGTTGTTTTCCATACCATTTATTTCGTGAATATAGTTTATTTTTTTATTTTTTTCATATTTTCATTTAATTTTTTAACTGTTTTTCTTATATTTCAGTGATGGGAACATCAGATCAGTTAGGAAGGCATCGGACGAGGGAGTGGGGAATGGTGGGATGACGAAGGAACGGAAGTGAGAGATGGTGGGGAGGACTAGGGGACAAGGGAGGTGGGGAAGGACGAAGGACGGGGAAGTTTGTAAAGAAAAATGCAAGATTGAACCAGTGAAGAGCAGAGGTGCCATAGGCACAATCAGAGAGCACTGTATAAACATCAGAGATCCGCGGTTGTTCAACGTCCTCCCAGCGACTATAAGAAATATTGCCGGAACAACCATGGACATCTTCAAGAGAAAACTGGACGGTTTTCTAAGAGAAGTTTCGGATCAGCCGGGCTGTGGCGGGTATGTGGCCCTGCGGGCCGCTCCAAGCAACAGCCTGGTGGACCACACTCACAAGTCAAGCCTGGCCTCGGGCCGGGCTTGGGGAGTAGAAGAACTCCCAGAACCCCATCAACGAAGTGATGGGGAAATGGAGAATGGTGGGGAGGACAAAGGGACAGGTGAGCGGGGCATGGTGGAGTGGGAATGGTGGAGTGGGGAATGGTGGAGTGGGGAATGGTGGGGAGGACGAGACGACGGTTAAGTGAGGAATGGTTGGGAGGCCGTGGAAATGGGTGAGGGAGGAATGATGTGGAGGACTGAGGGACAGGGAAGGATGCTGTGGCTAAGGAACGCACATGTGTTGCTAAGCCACTGCAACGTGTGGTTAGGTACTGCTAGTATATATATATATATATATATATATATATATATATATATATATATATATATATATATATATATATATATATATATATATATATATATATATATATATATATATATATATATATATATATATATATATATATATGCGAACAAGCCTGAATGGTCCCCAGGACTATTCAAATAGTCGAAGTGGTTCAAATAGCTTCGGCTATCACTTCCTTTTGTCCGGCCGTGATGGTCAAGCGGATTAAGGCGCCCTGTAGTTACCAGTTGCGTTGCTCCTGGGAGTATGGGTTCGAGTCACTTCTGGGGTGTGAGTTTTCAGTCGCATATAGTCCTGGGGACCATAAGGAAGGGATGGATAAAGGATAAGGATAAGGATGGGATAAAGGGAAGGGAGTACCACCTCTGGCTGGAAGAAGGGGACCCTTAGCCTCGGAGGAAACCACACATAACGGATTAGTGGGAATGTTCAGGTCCCTCTCCAATACAGTTTCTGTGTGTTGTGGCAAACACACAGAAACTCTAACACACACGTTTCTTTCTCCTACCACCCCCTTCCTTTTGATTTTTTTTCCTTATTATATCTTTAAAGGTTACAAGATATACATTGGTTCATGCAAAGAGTGCTTAAAGGTTATGGATCTCTTGAAGCTCCTCCCCTTCAGGACGGGAACCGAGAATGCAGCAGGCGTTTCCCCTCTGGATCGCCACATTGAGGCGCTGAATCAAAAACTGGCAGCTCTTGGTCTCTGGTGACGTCAGTAAGCTTGGAACCCAATTCCTTGAGAAATCCCAAGGCACTCAAGCCCCAGGGGTCATGCATCTCAGACGCTATGGGAACAAATGTGTATTGACCTTCCAATCGCCTGTATTTGACTTATTTTGCTATTTCCCAGTGGTTGGCCGCCCCACCTGCTTGATCAACTCCGAAGTGTAACATAGGTGTCAGCCAGGGTACATACACATGTGTAGTCCCACACTAACTGTTTGCCCCTTTTCCAAGAGTATATGGTGATGCCATCAGGGCGAAGTGCGGGGAAATCCGGGTTTTGGACCCCTAGGATGGGGGGGTTCTTTTTCCATGGGCACCGAGCTAAGACGAGGCTCCTCTTGATGATGTCATTGACTCGTTGTGTCTCGCATGCCAGCCTTTCTGCTTCCGCAATACAACCCATGCAGTTCATATTGGTGTGAGAGTGTCTCTCAAGATTCTCCCACAGCTGACTGGAATGGCTCATTGCTGTGCACAGTGCACCGATCTTGTGCACAAGGTCCTATTTCTGTTAACCCTGGATAGTGACCTGGCATGTTAAGTATCTCCAGAATGCCCACTTAACCAGGAACACTTTCATAATAGGGAGGCCGCCGTATGTCCAGGCAGGAAGTAAATACAGGGAGTTAAGCATACTTGCCATCAAAGGGTTGGTGAGTACATGGCTGGTGCCCGCGTGGGAGAGGGGAGACGCTAGCAGCGTCTGACCTCTGGGGTCAACCGGCGCGATGGACAATAACAGCTATGACGTGGTCGTGACGTGTTCATGACGTCACTCCTGCTACTGCTCATCGAACGAGCTAATATGATTCGTTCCCGCCCATTTGCTGCAATGCCATTGGTCAAATTGTAATCCCCTTGTGTGTGCCACAAGACGCCCTGAGCTTCAGGCATTCTTGTGAGGGATCTCTAGCAAAGTGGACGTGTTCTGTTCTACCGGCCAATAGACTGAACACCGTCTATTCCTCACCGTCAAGTTAACTCAGCGCCAGAAGATTATACGACACACCCGCCCAGAATCACGGGTTGTGAATATAGTATTCAGAAGCCTAAAGTGACAAATCTCCAGAGCGAAACAGACTGGTATGAGGTAACCCCTGGTGACAAAGATTGTTGTCAGTGACTTAGAGTGAACTAAGGCAGTGCCGCCGCCTAAGTAACCTGTGTGTGACTTTACCACAAGTGTACCTGCATGGTACCACAGCCGCCACTCGTCCCGAGCGTGCACCTCAGTACCCAGTACCCCAGTACCTCCGTACTTCTGTGCCTCGAGCGCCCGCCGCCGCCCTCACACTACTACGTGACGTCACCACCTTGCTCATCGCCAGTGCCAGTGGGTGCGCGTGTGTCTGTCTGTTAAGCATACAGCCCGGCCTACTGCAAGTACCCTCCGTGTCTACGAGCGAAACCAGCTGTCAGGCCACCTACGAGTGCTTGTATAAATGTGCCTGAGTGAGTGAGTGAGCAAGGAAAGGTACCCTATCTGTAAGTACAAGATTTTGTCATTGTTTTATTGTGTCTGTGTTGATCTGAGGGATCAACCACAGTTCTCACCTTCTCATACCTGACACAGGTTATAGGTGAATCGACGGTGTATGCGTGTTTATCTGTGTGGTATCACGGCATTTCACTCGTCTGTGAATGTGAGCTTCACATACACCACACATTTAGTTATTGTGTGTGATTATTATTGTGCATGTTATTGCCTGTCCCATTGACAGTGTAGTTGTTGATTTATTGCATATCTTCATTACCGAGTATCCGGTTGGAACTCTCGTAGTCCCTTTGCATACCGGCAGTTAGGTTGCCGTGTTAATGATTGGCTGTCAACTGTGTTAAGTTAGGTGTTTCTGCACGAGTGGATACGAGTCGTTTAGCCAGACGTCAAGAGTCTCGCTAATATAACCATAGCTTTGCTGACGCCAATCTAAAGTAAATCAAGCACCCTGTGTATTAGTGGTTAAGTTAGTAAATAAACTACTGTTAAGCTTTATGCGGTGTTTCCGTTGAACCACTTCTGAATACTGCCAATCAAATACTGAAGCCTTCAGCTCTAAGTGTCTTCAACACCGAGTTGCCTATAAGTCACAAACTATAAATGTGATGAGGACCCTAGGAGTCCCCTAAAGTGTTAAATCATTGAGGAGATTCCAACGATCAACGTGGAGCAGGACCAGGTGAGACTAGTCTGAGAAGAGACCCTCAAGGACTCTAACTCGACCTTGCTCCCAGGCCCTGTACGGTTGCTCTCGTATTTTCTATTCTGCTAATTCCGACAGCTTCGTGAAGCGTCTGCCACATGTACATTGGCGACGTACGCATTGCAGTCGTGAAAGCAAAAAAGAAAAATCCCACAATTGGTCTGCTTCCACCCTGTTGCTTCTAATTCACACTGAATGCAATTCACACTTGTATTCAGTGTGAATTGGGGCACCAAGTCGGAGGGCCACTGCTACACGAAGGGATTCTAGATCAAGACACGTGCCCATTGCCGACATGGGTACTGCCAAGAGGACGTCTCCTTCATCGGGGGCACACACTGCTCTGAGGTGGGCTTTCTCCTTGTCTGATGTTGCGGCTCTGAGCATGGCATCAGCTATTTTTTCCACTAGTTGGTGGTCCCAGCTGGACTGTTTAAGTTTTTTCGTTGGCACTATAATGGGTGCTGGGGCTGCAAAAGCATCCCACTGATTTGAACACTCAATGAAAACAGGATCATGTATTCCTGCATAATCACTCAGTGGTGCAGGTAGGATATCTCTGACGAGGTCGTGCGATGCATGGGAGAAGGAAAGGAAGGCTAATAGAGCAATTTGGGAGGCTGTGCGGACACTAAGGCTCACCCCAGCAGTGATTCGAACCCATAATGCTACTTCGGGGGTGTGAGCTTTCAGTTGCATATAGTACTGGGGACCATTCAGGATTGTTCGCATTTGTGTTCCTCACGTGTGCCCCAAAGAATGAGGTGATTTGATAAAATACTATGCCCAAGATTACCATCAGAGTGCCGGCGGGCTGATGGGCAAAATAGCCTCGGCTACCATCAGCTTTTGACCGGTCGTGATGGTCGAGTGGATTAAGGTGTCCTGTACACACAAGTTGCATTGTTGCTCCTGGCAGTATGGGTTCGAGTCATTTCTGGGGTGTGAGTTTTCAGTCGCATATAGTCCTGGGGACCATTCAGGCTTGTTAGCATTTGTGTTCCTCACGTGTGCCCCAAATAATGAGGTAATTTGATAAAATGCTATGCCCAAGATTACCATCAGAGTGCCGGCAAGGAAGTGGTTCAAATAGCTTCGGCTATCACTTCCTTATGTCCGGTTGTATACTTGCCTCCGTATACTTCTTATGTCCCTTGCGCCTTCACCCTGAAGTCTCCAAAGGAATTTGTTGACTTACTGCGGGGAACACGGGCCACAGGGATAAGAGCCTAGTTGGACGTAGAATCACTGTTTACCAACGTACCTGTGGATGAAACAATCGGGATGATAGCCGACAGAGTGTATCGTGATCCGGCCTGTACTCCTCTTGACATACCAGAAAACATTCTAAGGAAACTAATCCAAGCTTGTATCAAAGACGCACCCTTCTTGAGCCCGGATGGACACATGTATAAGCAAGTAGATGGGGTCGCCATGGGTAATCCCCAAGGTGTCCTGTTTGCAAACTTCTACATGGGTACCATCGAGCAAAAAGTCCTAGTCGACATGAACTTGAAACCGGCCATATACTGCAGGTATGTTGACGACATTTTTACACAGGTACCTGATGTCAGACATCTGCAGGAGCTGAAAGAGGCATTTGAGCAGAATTCTGTGTTGCGTTTCACTTACGAGATGGAGAAGGATGGGAAGCTGCCCTTTCTAGATGTAACAGTCATGGAAAGGAGCGGAGTTTTCCACACTGCAGTCTACACTAAGGAAACAAACATAGGAATGTGCCTGAATGCCAACAGTGACTGCCCAGACAGGTACAAGAGGAGTGTTGTTAATGCTTATGTCGACCGTGCTCTCAGCTACAGCTCAGAATGGAAGCAAGTCGACGAAGAACTCTGTAGAATAAGGCAGGTCCTAGTCAACAACGGCTTGTCCAATGGTTTCGTGGAAGACATCATAAGAAG